>BTHU01000023.1:12945672-13143172 GCA_036184795.1 Tokudaia tokunoshimensis
ACTTTGAAGTTTGGTAGATAGACCCAAATATTCTGGCTTGTTTTACTCCTAGCCTTTTGATCTTGGAATAGCAATTTACCTTGTGTCTCAAATTTTCACAATATGTAAATAGGGATAACTAGTTATACTAACCTTGTGGTGTTATGAATATTGAAACATGGAATGAGATTAACACATATTGAAGCCCCAATTTTAGCTAAAAGCAAACGTATCTTACTTGCCTTGTCTCACTATGTGGAAATGTTTAAGGAATGCTTTCCTGGGTGACTGTTTGACAATTCCCCTTTCCCCTCAAACCTCCAGTGTCATTTCCTGTCTCATAGCTGCTGACCTTGCCTTCTCTGTCCCTGAAGAAAATGAATCAGTAGAGTCTTCCAGAGCTCTCACAATGTCTTCCAGTTAGATACAGATGTGCCTGAATGTGAGCTCTGCTTCCTGATGCTGCTGTCAGCAGTAGCCAAGGCCAGGCCCTTCACTGCCAATGTGTGCAGCCACAATCAGATCCTCCACTTGGGTGGTAGATCCCACTCCCCCAACCCTACTCAATGTGTTGGTTCAGCAACCAACTTCCTCTTCTTACTTCATCTGTACCTCTGTGTATTTACATTTAAATGTACTGACAAATTGCTTGAAAACAGTTGTGAAATTAAAAATCATTTCCTTGTGGAAAGAAGGGGGCGGAAAAGGAATCTTAAGTTAGGTGAGTGGTAGTAGAGTTTAGAGGGTAGTAATGGGAGGAATTGGAGTATATATGCTCAAAATACATTGAAATTTTCAAAGATTTAATTATTGCTGAAAAATGAAAGTAGAGAAAAAAAGACACTTCCTTCTCTTATCAAAACCCAGCGCCCAAACCCTCTAGTTTCTAAACACCCCTTTCTTCTCCTTATAGAAAATCCCTCACTATCTCCTTTTCTACTTTTCTTTTTTGTTTTTGATTTGGAACACACTGTGTAACCATGGCTGATGTGGAACTCACTATGTAGAGCAGGCTGTCCTTGAACTCAGATATCTGCCTGCCTTTGCCTCCAGAGTGCTGGAATTAAAGGCAACGGCAGGCCTGGCATCCATTTCTGCTTTTTACATTCCCCCTTCCTCTTCCTTCATCTTTTTCTTCTCTTCATTTCTTTTCCTTCTCCCTTTCTACTTTCCTTTCCCCTAGCCTCACTTTCCCCATGTAACCCCAGATCTTCATGAATGCTAGACAATCTCAAGTATGTTCAGTTACCATCCCCAGGATTACCCATTCTTTATTAAACACGTCCTATGCAAAGTTTTAACTTTCACTAGTAAAATTACCTTTATTAAGGTCAAGTGCCTTTCAAATCTCTGTTTGACAAGCTTGACATCGTAACTGATAGATCATCTGATAACTGATAATTCCCTGTGCTTGGAAATTTCTTGCCTGCAGTCTAAGTTATTTTTTCTATTGTTGTTATAGAACACTTTATAGAAGAGTTTATTTGGGCTTAACTTTCCAGAGGGCGAGAGCCTGTGATGGCAGAGCAGAGGCAACAGGTGTGGCGACTGAAAGAGCAAGTTGAGAACTTACTTTTTGAACCTCAAGGGCACACCTAGAGAGCTAACTGGAAATGAAGTGATTCCTTGAAACCTCAAATTCCTCCCTCTTAGTGGTCACCCTTTATTAACTGCACAAACAGCTCTACCAGTGACCACACCTGCCTTATAGCACTCTACTGTCTTCATTATTCTGTCATTTCTCAAGCCTTTCAGTCTGTTTTAGTGACTCCCGTCCTTTATCTTGAATTCTAACATTAGTGAGATAGTGAGATAGGGACATATTAGTAAGATAGGGACATATCAGCACCTAATACAAGCAACTTAAGGAATAAAGGGTTTACTTTGACTCATGGCTGAGGTGGGGAAGACATGGAGGCAGGAGCATGAGCCAGCTGATCACATTGCATCTCCAGTCAGGAAACAGAGATGAAGCTGCTGTTCAGCTTGCTTTCTCCTTTTTATTTGGTTCAGGACCCCAGCCCACAGGATGGTTCATTTCACAGTCAGGATGGATCTTCTCTCCTCAGTTAAGCCTTTCTAGAAACACTCTCACAGACGAGCCTAGAGAGGTCTCCTGGGTGATTCTGCATCCAGTCAAGTTGATAAGATAATGAAGATTATCTGTTATCTGGTTTAAGCTTTGGACTTTTTTCACTTCTCATCAATCTTGAGCTAATCTGGTCTTGCAGCTGTAAGTAAATACCTCCTTCATAGTTGGCTTTCACATTTATATTGCTGAATTCCATATGTTTTCATTTCAATTATATATTAGACATCTGCGGCAGATGTCTAATAAGCATCTAAAACTTTAACGCATCCAAAGCTGAAATCCTGGTTTTCTTCCCTTGCTTTCCAAAAGACCTGCTTCTCTTGTATAACTGCAATTGTATCCCCTAGGTGCTCAAGCCAAGGCTGCAGCACATTTGAGTAGGCTAGAGTCTCTGGACATATCTTTGAAATTTATTTTTTTACTCTAAATCCAAGGCATTATGAAATGTAGCTGGCTGTACTTTTGAAACATATGTCCAGTCTGACAACACGTTAGAAGTGGCTAATATCCCATTGCCTCCATTACTTCCACCTTTATTACCTCTTCCCTTGGCTCAAAAGACCTTGTGCTATACCCTTTGTACAAGCACACAAATATGATCAGGAGATAAAGCCTACTTTTCAGACTCTCTTTCTAATGGATTACATTACAGATTCTCAGCCTTCTTCTTTTTTTTTTATTTTATTTTATTTTATTTTTTTAATTTACATTCCAAATCACTTCCCCTTTCCCGTTTCCTCCCTCCCCGAAAGTCCCATAAGCCCCCTTCCCTCCCTCTTTTCTCCATTCAACCCCCTCTCGTTACTCTGTCCTGGCGTTCCCCTACATCCTGTCTTTCCAGGACCAGGGGTCTCTCCTTCCATCTTTTTAGAAATCTATTGATATGCGGATTGTGTCTAGGGTATTCTGAGATTCTGGGTCAATATCCCCTTATCAGTGACTGCATACCATGTGTGTTCTTTTGTGATTGGGTTACCTCACTAAGGATGATATTTTCAAGTTCTGACCATTTGCCTAGGAATTTCATGAATTCATTGTTTTTAATTGCAGAGTAGTATTCCATTGTGTAAATATACCACATCTTCTGAATCCATTCCTCCGTTGAGGGACATCTGGGTTCTTTCCAGCTTCTGGCTATTATAAATAAGGCTGCTATGAATATAGTGGAGCATGTGTCCTTATTGCATGCAGGTAAAGTCTCTGGGTATATGCCCAGGAGTGGTATAGCCGGATCCTCCGGGAGTGTCATGCCCAGTTTTCTGAGGAACCGCCAGACTGCTTTCCAGAGTGGTTGTACCAGCTTGCAATTCCACCAGCAGTGGAGGAGTGTTCCTCTTTCTCCACATCCTCGCCAACAACTGCTGTCTCCTGTGTTTTTGATCTTAGCCATCCTGACTGGTGTGAGATGGAATCTCAGGGTTGTTTTGATTTGCATTTCCCTAATGACTAAGGATGATGAACATCTCTTTAGGTGCTTCTCAGCCATTAGATATTCTTCAGGTGAGAACTCTTTGTGTAGCTCTGTACCCCAATTTTTAATAGGGTTACTTGCCTCTCTGGAGTTTAACTTCTTGAGTTCTTTGTATATCTTGGATATTAGCCCTCTGTCGGATGTAAGGTTGGTAAAGATCATTTCCCAGTTAGTTGGTTGCCGCTTTGTCTTTTTGACAGTGTCTTTTGCCTTGCAAAAACTTTGTAATTTAATGAGATCCCATTTGTCTATTCTTGATCTTAGAGCATAAGCTATTGGAGTTCTGTTCAGGAAATTCTCCCCTGTGCCCATATGTTCAAGGTTCCTCCCTAGTTTCCCTTCTATTAGTTTCAGTGTGTCTGGTTTTATGTGGAGATCTTTGATCCACTTAGAATTGAGCTTAGTGCAAGGAGATAAGGATGGGTCAATTTGCATTCTTCTGCATGTTGACCTCCAGCTGAGCCAGCACCATTTGTTGAAAAGGCTATCTTTTTTCCACTGGATGGTTTTAGCTCCTTTGTCAAAGATCAAGTGACCATAGGAGTGTGGATTCATTTCTGGGTCTTCAATTCTGTTCCATTGATCTACATGTCTGTTACTGTACCAATACCATGCAGTTTTTAACACTATTGCTCTGTAGTACAGCTTGAGGTCCGGGATACTGATTCCCCCAGAGGTTCTTTTACTCTTGAGAATACTTTTAGCTATTCTGGGTTTTCTGTTATTCCAGATGAATTTTTGAATTGCTCTTTCTAACTCTATGAAGAATTGAGTTGGGATTTTGATGGGGATTGCATTGAATCTGTGTATTACTTTTGGTAAGATGTTCATTTTTACTATATTAATCCTGCCAATCCATGAGCATGGCAGATTTTTCCATCTTCTGAGGTCTTCTTCAATTTCTTTCTTCAGAGACTTGAAGTTCTTGTCATACAGATCTTTCACTTGTTTGGTTAGAGTCACGCCAAGATATTTAATATGGTTTGTGGCTATCGTGAAGGGTATTATTTCTCTTATTTCTTTCTCAGCCTGCTTATCCTTTGAGTATAGGAAGGCTTCTGACTTGCTTGAGTTGATTTTATGTCCAGCCACTTTGCTGAAGTCGTTTATCAGCTGTAGGAGTTCTCTGGTGGAGTTCTTTGGGTCGCTTATGTATACTATCATATCGTCTGCAAATAGTGATAGTTTGACTTCTTCCTTTCCAATTTGTATCCCTTTGACCTCTTTTTGTTGTCTAATTGCTCTAGCTAGAACTTCAAGTACTATATTGAAAAGATATGGAGAGAGAGGGCAGCCTTGTCTAGTCCCTGATTTTAGTGGGATTGCTTCAAGTTTCTCTCCATTTAGATTGATGCTGGCTACCGGTTTGCTGTAAATTGCTTTTACTATGTTTAGATATGGGCCTTGAATTCCTGATCTTTCCAAGACCTTTAGCATGAAAGGATGCTGAATTTTGTCAAATGCTTCCTCAGCATCTAATGAGATGACCATGTGGTTTTTTTCTTTGAGATTGTTTATGTAGTGGATTACATTGATGGATTTCCTTATATTGAACCATCCCTGCATCCCTGGGATGAAGCCTACTTGATCGTGGTGAATGATCGTTTTGATGTGTTCTTGGATTCGGTTGGCAAGAATTTTATTGAGTATTTTTGCATCGATATTCATAAGAGAGATTGGCCTGAGATTCTCTTTCTTTGTCGGATCTTTGTGTGCTTTTGGTATTAGTGTAATTGTGGCTTCATAGAACGAGTTGGGTAGTGTTCCTTCTGTTTCTATTTTGTGGAACAGTTTGAAGAGTATTGGTGTTAGGTCTTCTTTGAAGGTCTGATAGAATTCTGCACTAAAACCATCTGGACCTGTGCTTTTTCTGGTTGGAAGACTTCCAATGACAACTTCTATTTCTTCAGGGGTTATAGGACGGTTTAGATGGTCTATTTGATCCTGATTTAATTTTGGTACTTGTTATCTGTCAAGGAAATTGTCCATTTCCTCAAGATTTTCTAGTTGTGTTGAATACAGGTTTTTGTAGTAGGATCTGATGATTTTTTGAATTTCCTCAGTTTCTGTTGTTATCTCTCCCTTTTCGTTTCTGATTTTATTAATTTGGATACTATCTCTGTGCCCTCTGGTCAGTCTGGCTAAGGGCTTATCTATCTTGTTAATTTTCTCAAAGAACCAACTCCTCGTTTTGTTGATTCTTTGTATGGTTTTATTTGTTTCTACTTGATTGATTTCAGCCCTGGGTTTGATGATTTCCTGCCTTCTACTCCTCTTTGGTGTATTTGCTTCTTTTTGTTCCAAGGCTTTTAGGTGTGCCATTAAGCTGTTAGTGTATGCTGTCTCCCCTTTCTTTTTGGCGGCACTCAGGGCTATGAATTTTCCTCTTAGCACTGCTTTCATTGTGTCCCATAAATTAGGGTATGTTGTGCCTTCATTTTCATTAACTTTCAAAAAGTCTTTGATTTCTTTCTTTATTTCCACCTTGACCAAGTTATCATTGAGTAGAGCATTGTTCAGCCTCCATGTGTACGTGGGTTTTCTTTTGTTTTTGTTGCCATTGAAGACCACCCTTATTCCATAGTGATCTGATAGGAGGCATGGGATTAGTTCTATCTTCTTGTATCTGTTGAGGTCTGATTTGTGACCAATTATATGGTCAATTTTGGAGAAGGTACCATGAGGAGCTGAGAAGAAGGTGTATTCTTTAGCTCTAGGATGAAATGTTCTAAATATATCAGTTAGTTCCATTTGGTCCAAGGCTTCAATTAGATTCACTGTATCCCTGTTTAGTTTCTGCTTTCCTGAACGATCCATTTCAGAGAGCGGGGTGTTGAAGTCACCCACTATTATTGTGTGCGGTGCGATGTGTGCTTTGAGTTTTAGTAAAGTTTCTTTTACGAATGAGGGTGCCCTTGCATTTGGAGCATAGATATTCAGAATTGAGAGTTCTTGATGGTGGATTTTTCCCTTGATCAGTATGTAGTGTCCTTCTGTGTCTTTTTTGATGACTTTAGGTTGAAAATCAATTTTATCTGATATTAGGATGGCTACTCCACCTCGTTTCTTGGGGCCATTTGCTTGTAAAATTGTTTTCCAGCCTTTTACTCTGAGGTAGTGTTTGTCTTTGACACTGAGGTGCGTTTCCTGCATGCAGCAAAATGCTGGGTCCTGTTTACGTATCCAGTCTGCTAGTCTATGTCTTTTAATTGGGGAATTGAGACCATTGATATTAAGAGAGATTAAGGCATAGTGATTATTGCCATCTGCCATTCTTGACGCTATCTTTATGTTTGAGTGGTTATCTACTTTTGGGTTTGATTCAAGAAGGTTATTATCTCATTTTTTCCAGGGTGTTGTTTCTCTCCCTGTATTGGAGGTTTCCACCTATTTTCCGTTGCAGGGCTGGATTTGTGGAAAGATATTGTGAAAATTTGGTTTTATCGTGGAATATCTTGGTCTCTCCATCTATGGCGATTGAGAGTTTTGCTGGGTATAGTAGTCTAGGCTGGCATTTGTGCTGTCTTAGTGTCTGCATGAGATCTGCCCAGGATCTTTTGGATTTCATAGTCTCTGGTGAGAAGTCTGATGTGATTCGGATAGGTCTTCCTTTGTATGTTACTTGGCCCTTTTCTCTTACTGCTTTTAGTATTCTTTCTTTGTTTAGAACATTCGGTGTTTTGATTATTATGTGACGGGAGGTATTTCTGTTCTGGTCCAGTCTGTTTGGAGTTCTGTAGGCTTCTTGTACGTTCATCGGCATCTCTCTCTTTAAGTTAGGGAAGTTTTCCTCCATAATTTTGTTGAAGATGTTTACTGGCCCTTTAAGTTGCAAATCTTCACTCTCATCTATACCTATAATCCTTAGGCTTGGTCTTCTCATTGTGTCCTGGATTTCATGGATGTTTTGGGTTACACGTTTTTTTGCATTTTGCATTTTCTTTGACTGTTGAGTCGATGCTTTCTATGGAATCTTCAGCACCTGAGATTCTTTCTTCCATCTCTTGTATTCTATTGTTGATGTTTGCATCTATGACTCCTGATTTCTTCCCAAGGTTTTCTATCTCCAAAGTTGTCTCCCTTTGTGATTTCTTAGTTGTTTCTACTTCCTTTTTTAGTTCCTGGATGGATTTGCTGAGATCCTTCACTTGTTTGTTTGTATTTTCCTGTATTTCTTTAAGGTATTTTTGCATTACCTCTTTCAGGATTTCTTCCTGATGACCCACGTTCTCCTGCATTTCTCTGAGCGATTTTTGTGTTTCCTCCTCATGGGATTCCATCTGTTGATCCATCGTCTCCTGCATTTCTTTAAGCAGTTCTCGTGTTTCCTTTGTAAGGGCATCTAACCGTTGATTCATTTCTTTAAGCAATTTTTGTGTTGCCTCCTTATGGGCATCCATCTGTTGACCCATATTCTTCTGCATTTCTTTATGCAAATTTTGTGATTCCTTTGTGAGTACATCTACCCGTTGATTCATCTCGTTAAGCGATTTTTGTGTTGTCTCCTTGTGCGCCTCCATCTTTTGATCCATGTTCTCCCGCATTTCTCTAAGCGATTTTTGTGTTTCCTTTGTAAGGGCTTCTAACCGTTGATTCATGGTCTCCTGTAACTCTTTATGAGATTTATTTGTGTCCTTCTTGTGATCCTCTAATAGCATCATGAGAAGTGATTTTAAATCCAGATCTTGTCTTTCGGGTGTGGTGGGGTATCCAGGACTTGCTGCTGTTGGAGAGTTGGGTTCGGATGGTCCCACATTACTTTGATTTCTGTTAGTAACATTCCTACGTTTGCCTTTTGCCATCTGGATACCTCTGGTGTTAGTTGGTCCTGCTGCCACTGGCTGTTGGTTGGACCTCCTGTGAGCCTGCAAAGCTATTTCTGCCCCCCCCTGGATTACCAGGATTCCCCTGGCACCGATTTCTGGGGCCTGCCTGCTCCTGAGTGACTTTGGAGCCCTAATGTGCCTTGCCCCAAGTGATCTTATATTGGGGAGGCCTTGCACATCTAAAGGCTCAGCCTAGTGGATTCCTGGAGCAGAGGTCGCCAAAGGGAGGCTGGTAGGCTCCTGCCCTGTGCAGGGGTGTGTGATCTCTCCTGGGGGGGGGAGGGGGCGTCCCTCTGCCAGGCAGAAGTCCCACAGCAGGGCTGGCGCGCTGGTTACTGCAGATCCGCCCAGCACCTGGGAGCAGGTTACACACAAGCTGCCTGAAACCGAAGCGATATTATGCCTGTCTGTCTCTGAGCCTGGCGGTCCCAACTACCTGGCCACTGGAGCAAAGATGGCGGAGGGCACTCTCCGTGGCGCTGCTCACCCTGTAGACGCGATGGCCCGCCGATCTGGCACCCAGACGACCACAGCGCTGACCCGTTCTCGGGCACAGATGGAAGCCCCAACAGGCCGTGTCCCAAGTGATGTTATATTGGGGGTAGGGAGCTTGGGGTACCTGTCTCTTCAGCGCAGTCTGCGGGAACAGAGGATTCTCAGCCTTCTTTTTTGTTTGCTGATTTTTATTTTGATTACATGATCACACAATGTAGAGCAGACAGGCCTCCAACTTGCCATTCACCTGCCTCAGCCTCCCATTGCTGAGATTATGGAGGTGTACTGCTACACTCAGATCATATCCTAACCATTCTTGCTATTTGTCCTTTATGTATGACCTGGTATTGTTTCATCTGTAGAACAGGGAACATGATCATTACTTCATAGATATTTGTGGGAACAAATTAGTTATATATGAAAAGTACTTAATGTTGAAGGTTGGTTCTAATGTAATTTGTGTTAATTCGGCTCCCAAAATCATATGGGAACCCACATGTCTCTGTTGAGGGTCTCTGCTCATAGTTGGCTCTGCTTGGGAAATAAAATTGCCTGTGGCCAATGGCTGGGCAGGGAGACAGAGGCAGGACTTTTAGGATTCCCAGGCAAGAAACACAGCAGAAAAGGAAGAGGGGATTCCACCATGACAAGGGCATAATAGACAGACCCTGCAGGGAAAGTGCAGGAGGAAGAGATGGCTGAAATGTAGGTACAAAGGGGGATGTGGCCCCAGAAGGGCTGCCCGAAAGGGTCCAGGACAGCAAAGATAAAATATAGATTTAATAAATGTTAACTCAGGAATGTGTGAGGGGAGTGTTAGCCATGTGGAGGTTCAGGAGTGGCCCAGCCATTGGACTAGCTTAGGACATGTTAAAAATAAGCCGACATGTATGTGTCCTTTATTTGTGAATCCAAAACACTTGTGCAGGTGTAGAGGAGGCATACATACCCACTGGAAACATAGAATAGGTTAACAAATTACCATAACTTAATACTCTGCCAAGAGCAAATATAGACTGGCACTGGGAATAAAAAGAGAAGAAAGGAAAAGAATATTAAAAACAGCTAGGAGAGGGGCAGTGAGTGGAATATAAAATGAATAAGTAAAATAAAAATAATTAAAAGAAGAGTATAAAATCAAATAGCCCATAGGAAGTGAATATTCCTAAAGGCATATATGTGCATGTTCACAAATACACCTTTTCATTGTACTATGTCTAAGGCAGTCATCAAGCCTATTAGGACCAACACACAACACAGACAAAGACACACCCTTGTACATGCATGCTGATGTGTACACAGGAGAGCAAGCCTACAGATTTGCTTTTTCTCTTCCATGCCTTGAGTGTAGGACCGTTGACATCTTAATTACCCTCCCACACCCAAGGCTTGCAGGAGAGCAAGCCTTCTCTTCTCTCTCCTGTGCATAGGCATGACTGCATATACATCTACAGCAAAGACATGTCTCTTCTCTCTCATGTGCTCTGTGTGTGGGATGTGTATATAGACATACACCATTGCCATTTGCCATCTCTTTCAAGTGACTTTCCTGCCTGTGTGCTCCTCTTGGTCAGCATGTGTGTGCTTCTCCTGTCTTACCCCCCATCAGTTTCATGTGGCTGGTTTGTTGTTTCCGTGTGATCCCTGGGCTGCTTCCTATTTCTCGTTCCATAGAAAGTACCTACCTGTTGTGCCAAGAGAGTGACCCCTTCCCTGCTCCCTCTCTCACATCCCTTGCATGGTGGAGGGTGAGCTCTCTGAAAACCCCTCCCACATGCAGGGTTTGCAGGATGGTGAGCTTCAGCTTTCCTTGCTCTCTTGTGCATGGGGGACATATGCATGCGCAACTTCGTAAAGAACACCCCACATACCCGAGGAAACAGCCCTCTGTCCGTTCTTCTGCCTGACATGCACATCTCACTTCTTTCTTTCTCAAGGCAGGGCTCATGTGTGCCATGCTGCCTTCAAACTCCCTCCATAGCTAAGGATGATGACTTAGCACTTGTTTTTTTGGTTTGTTTTTTTGAGACAGGGTTTCTCTGTGTAGTCCTGGCTGTCCTGTAACTCACTCTGTAGTCCAGGCTAGCCTTCAACTCACAGAGTTACATCTGCCTCTGCCTCTGCCTCTGCCTTTACCTTCTCAGTGCTAGAAATAAAGGCCAGAGTGGCTTGGCTATGCCTGGCTTGATGTTACATTTCTGAACTTCATGCCTCTTTGTCCTGAATGCTAGGAATATAGGAATGTATTGCCACACCTTATTTCTTCAGTGCTGGGGATTGAACCCAGGGTTTAGTGAGTTTTAGGCATACTTTTATCAACTGAGTTATATTTCCAGCCTTATCTTTTTATTTTGTACAGAGTATGGACCCTTACCTTTGGTGACAGTTATTGCCTAGGACAAAGGGAAGTCTTTTGTCCTGGTCTTGCTTTTCCTGTACATAGGGGAGCAGAGAAAGCCTTCTCAGGATTCTCATTCTCAAGATAGCTGGAAAGAAAGCCATCTAGCTAATTCTCACAAACTTCTGCCATAAGGGAATTTGTACCTTCTTCTTTAGATCCATTTGTTCACATATATACTAGGTTTCAGGGAGTGGAAACCTCACTATGCTATGCCTTCCCACATATATACTTCTTTGTACAGGAGAGTGTATGATGGTTTTTAGACATTTATTTGGGTATTTCTCTTTTGTTTGATATTGAAACTCTTTCTCTTGAAAGTTGGAGCTTTTTCCTCATTTTGTCTCAGACCTAGGGTTCACAGCTGATTTGTTTGGTGGACTATTCAGCAAATGTCTCTTGGTTACCTTTTTAACTTTGGGTATTTCCCTGTGTACCACGTACACAGCACTAATCAAGACTATTAGGGAGAGGAAGGCAGTAAACAAAATGATTAAACACACAGTGTGTCATTGTTGCCCAGGAGAATGGAAAAGCAAGGGAAGCGGGTACATAATGAGTGGGGCGATAATAGTAGGGAAGGTGGTGGCGTCTCAGTTTCTAATAGAGTCTTCAGGAAAGGCCGCTGCATTCTGAGAGCATCAAAGCCATTGAAGCAATGGCAGAAGTGTGTGGAAAGGGTTCAGTCACAGATGGAGGAAAGAGAACTGATGATTAGTGTGAATCTGTACAAAGGAAAGATTGTTTTCTTTTTGTAATCCAACAAAAGCCATTGTGCCATTATCATGTTTAGAAATAATTGCCGATTCTTTGACATCATATATCCATTGTTCAAATCTCCATTTCTTTTGGAGGTATCATAAACTAGGATCCAAATAAGGCCCTTGCATTAATTTCATTGGCCAGTATTTGAAGTGCCTTTGAATTATAAGCCCATCTTTACTTTTTTTCCTCATAATTATTTGTTGGAAGAAAGTAGGTCATATATCTGCATGGCTTTCCACAGTCTGGTATTTTTATGAGCACATTCCTCTGATGTAGCTTCCATGTTCCTTTTCTTTGCATTTCTTATTAATTGAGAGTTGTATCTAAGAGCCTGATTAGATTCAGGCTTAATTTGTGGGGAGGGAAGAACTGCCTCCATTCAGAAATATGGGCCTCTGTGTGTGGCAGTTTGCCATTGATGCTCAAATCCTAGAGCCATTATTTCATTAGCAGTTGTAAAACGATGGCATTCCACTATTCATCCTCTCTTTAATAGCTGGGTTACTTCTGTAAAGTAAAACTTCCCCTCATTTACTATTTGATTACCTACTAATAACAGTTCTCCTAAGAAAGACAGGGTAAATGCTTGAATCTCTTATTAGGACTAAAAATAATGAGTTTGTTCACTACCATATTGCAAAGATATGCTTTCTAAAGCTATTTTGATAAACATGGGGATTTAAATGTATTTAGGTTTTCCCTCATTGCAGTTTTCTCCGTGCCGGTATAGACCTTGTCTCCGAAAGTCAAACTTAGTTCGTCTTCAGTCCTTTGGCTCTCATAGTTATTTGATAACTTCTCTGCCTTCAGGGATGCAAAAATGCTTCTTACTCATTGTCATCATCACTCTGACATCTGACATGCCTTCAACAAGCATTTGTTTCTTTAAGTGAGATAACACATTAGAGTTCATATATTATGTGGGCATCGAGGTTCTCATTGCATCTGGATTGGTAGTTGTTTTTAGGCTTCTTCATGATTAGAGCAACAGTATTAACACAATGTTTGTCTCATACTGTCAAGAATAGATAAAATATATTATTCAGCTTAAGTTCTTATTTATAATTCAAAGTTAGAGTTATTAGGGATTGGATATTCCTTTGTTTCATAACCCTCATTTTGACCATTGGAAATCAGGAGATTTCCAGAGGCTGAGTAGGAAACCACTGGAATAATATAGGTGTTGTGAGGTCTGATGGAGGCTTGGGGCAAGGTGGTCCTGCTGACAGTTGTGAAAAGTAGTTATGAATGTACTTCAAATGTACATTTATGTTCTTCTGATGTTGGATGTGAAGTATGAAAGAAGGATTCAAAGTCAGACTTCTTTTTCTTCTTTCTCATGAATGAATTGTACGAATGTCTGGGTACCGCCGCTACCTCCTCTTTAATCCATAACACCTTGTGCTATCCCAGTACACAGTACCTGGGCAAGGACTCATGGTGAGCAAGCATCCTCTTCGAGAAGAAAGCATGTATTTATCACCTCTCCTAGTTACTTCTACAGAGATTTTTGAGCATCTCTTGGATTTGCATATCCAAATGTAGGCAAAGCATGAGGGATTTATGAATGTATTGCATGCTAAGGTTTGTATCTAGGAATAAATTCCTTATTCTCATAAAGCCTCCTTTCATATGTTCAAGGGCTGTAAAAAGTGAATTTTGTCTTAATTCCTCCATGCAATCCTTGGGATCCAGCTTTTTTTTTGTCTGCTCCTTCCCTGCTGCTAGTGCTTTCTACATGCAGTATATGGAGCTGGGATTCAGAAAAAAAAAATTAAAGATGGAAGGCTCTCCTGTTTGCTTGTGTGTATTTATAGCTAAGTACTTCTTAACAATGGGAATTTCTGAGAAATATGGTTGTTAGGTTATTTTTTTGTCATTGTATGAATATTATGGAGTTGCCTAGTTACTGTTCTATTGCTGAGAAGAGACACCATAACCAAGGCAACTTATAAAGGAAACGATTTAATTGGGGGTTTATTAAAATTTCAGTGTGAGTCCATGACTGTCATGGCAGCAAGCAGGCAGGCTTTATGCTGGGGCAGTAGGTGGGAGCTCATATTTATTGCAAGTTATAGGCAGAGGCAGGGGAGATATTGATTGAGAGATTGAGATACAGAGAACATAAACAAGCTTGGGTCTGGCTTGGGGTTTTTGAAAGCTTAATGTCCACCCCTAGCGAGACACCGCCTCAAAACAAGGCCACACACCTTCTAATCTTTCCCAAAACAGTTCCACCTACTAGGGACCAAGCACTCAAATATATGAACCTGCGAGGGCAATTCTCATTAAACGACCATGGAAGTGTATGGCTAAACTAATAAGGATGCAGCATCACTAGGTGATGAAATCTTATGTGAGTACTATTGTATATGTAGTTTGTGGTTTACCAAAGCATTATGTGGTATGTGACTATAGTTCCTATTGTATGACAGTGTGCTGATATGTGGAGCCAGTGGTAAGTTGGGCAGTCCAGTCCCTGTGTACATACAGGAGGATGAAAATCATTCTCACTGTGTACGATCACATATACATGCTTGGGATGCTGCAGAATGAACTTACTTACTGTAGCCTCCACTTTCTGAGCATCAAACCTTATTCATCACATTCTCAACACTTGAGATATGAACCTACCTTTGCAGAGTCCCACTGACAGGTTAGCAGGAACAGGAGTCCTGCTACCCTAACTTTGTTATCTTAAACCTCTAAGGAAGGGCAGTGGGCTCTCTTGGTTTTCATCTTTGATGGAGCTATTGTAGGAACTTGTTTGTTAACTTGTTTGTTAACACTGACACTTCTATACATGCATACATTGACAGTCATAGATATGCTTGTGCATAAGCTGGATAGATAGGAGAATAAATATGAAAGAGGCCCACCTATAGCTAGTTGTACACCATATACAGGCCTGTGAGCATGGAAGGTTTCTTTTGTTGTTTGATACACTTGTTTTCCCATAGAGAAAATACCTTATTGTCACTCATTTATATTCTCTCTCCCTCCCTCTCTACTTCCCTCCCACTCTCCTCCTCCTCCTCCCCAGTCTCTTCCTGTCTCTGTGACATATCATAGGAAAGTGAAAGACTGAAACTTGTGATGTTATCTTTCATATCCCTCATAGGAAGGGTGTGAGCTTCATTGAGTTAGGCGCATTGAAGAAGAATTGCCAGAGAGCCAGTCCTTGCATTGCCTTTTCCAGATTCTCCCAGTCACCGGTATTCATGCCTCCTTCACCTGGCTTTTACATGTATGAGTGTGACCATACTATTGTAAAAAGGACATTCATTCAGGCACATATGTACAAAAATGGGAGTGTAAGAGGTAAAAATCATAATAGCCAGGGGCCAGGTACTGCATCTACTCTAGGCTTGCATCTTATCTAATTTTCTTGGTACTCTTTAAAGAGATAGCATTTGTTATTCTCAGTTTTCAGAAGTAGTCCATGACCTTGGGGAAAGCAGGGAGATTCTATAATCCAATACATGGTGAAGTATAGGCTTGAACCAGGGTTTGTAGATACCAAACTCCACCGTTTCCCTGTCATATCCATGATGCTGGTGAGGTCCCCAGCACCATCCAGCCTCTTTTAGAAATACAAAATCTTGAACTCGATAATCAGAAACCTCTGTAAGCTATCTTATTACCAAGTCCTCCAGGTAATTGAAGTAACTTTAACAAGATGCTAATATGTGTTAAAGGTAAGGATGTCAATCTCACCTTGTGAGCTTATGGCCTCCTCTCTCTGTCTGTCTCTCTGTCTTTTTGTTTTCAGTATTTTGTATCTCTGACTTTATATTTCTGTAATCTCAGAACAAAATATGTATCTATTTATTTAGACATGTTTCTCTGTCTCTGTCTCTGTCTCTCTGTCTCTGTCTCTGTCTCTCTCTTTCTCTCTCTCTCTGTGTGTGTGTGTGTGTGTGTGTGTGTAGGCTGCAGAGGTCAACCTGAGGTCCTTCCCCTTAGAGGACATCTACCCGGTTTTTTTGAAACAGTCTCTAATAGGGACCTGGCACTCACCAGTTAGGCCAAGGGATCCACCTTTCTCTGACTCCTCATGCTTGGCTTTTTTATGTGGAGGCTGAGGGTTGAACTCAAGAGCCTAGACATACTTAATGTGAAGCTCAAGAAGACATACTTAATGTGAAGCTCAAGTCTTCTTTCTCCTCACAAATAAGTACCTTGTGTCAAAGGAGAGCCCATGCATTCATTTGCTGTGAGCCTTTTGCCCTGCTTCCCTTCTCTGATCCTTACTACCTGGGTGAGTGTTGCTTCAGCAAGGATTCTGAGAACTAGACCTTTGTGTTTGTAAAGGATAGAGCGCGTTGCACAAAAGCATATTGACCGCAACTTCTACTTGGGATTCTAAGCTTGGCAGCAAGTGTAGAATTGTAAACAAGCAATACTCTGACCTTGCCATTGTTGAGCATACAGTTGATCTAGAAGAATTGAATTCTTTATCAACTATTCCATCTCCATGCTTTAAGAGAGTGTATGGGTTACAATATGGACTTCTTATTAACATTTCTATTTTGCAGTTGCATAGCACATGGAGTTTTGAAGGAGAGAACATTCTCTGAAGAGTCATAAATGATTACATAGAACTCTTGTTTTGGCAACACACATGCATGTGTGCATGTGTGACATGCGCACGCACACACACACACACACACACACACACACACACAGGGCAGGTTCCTGAGCCTTCTTGCTTGCTCCCCCTCTCGAATCCTTGGAACCTAGGTGTGAATGCTACTTCAGTGCAACACACCTATTCAAGGATTCAAAGAGGCTGAGCCCTGTCTGCGTGTAGAATGGCCCATACCTGTACATCTCACCTGCAACCCTTGTCCAACATTCAATATTGTTTTTAGCTGCCAGACCTTGTTCTGTGAATTTTCTAATGGGAAAATGGACTTTATCATGTTCGGTAGACATGCTTCTACTTCTCAGCATGAGCTTTCTCGATTCCCAGCTTGCTAAGTGTCAGATCATGTAATGAGGAGCACACATGAGGTGCTGCTACTCAGGCAACCCATTTGTTACATCCAATGATAATCCCTGTTCCACAAAGCTTGAATTGTATAAAGGTATTGGAAAGGAATGGTGTGTGGCCTTATCCACTGTACCTTCTTTCAGCATGTATATGCATACTCAGATCCCAGCCTTCTTGCTACCTTCCAAACATAAATCAGGCCCACAGAAATTCTCAAGTATGATCTGAGAAAGATAGCATTTTGTATACATAGAAGTTTTCTCTGAGAGAGTATGCTCACAAAGGGGGCACAGATACATATATAAACCAGGGGTATCAGACTTGAGTAGGTGGTGATGCTTGGCTGAACCAGGACAAGGAAAGTTAAATATTACATACAGAACCACACAGACATGGTACAGGTGCCTGGGCCTTCTGCTCTGCTCATCCTCTCTAATCCTTTGTCCCTGGGTGAAAATGCTATTTGTATGCAATGCACCCGGGCAAGGATTTGGAGAAGGTGAGCCTGATCTGCATGGAGAAGGACAGGAGGTCTGTGCATCATGTCTCATCTGCTTGCTGCTTGCAAACTTCCTTTATATCTTTCCCCCTCCTACCTTCTTTCCTTCTATAAATACAACAGGCACAGTGCATGGAAGAATAAATGTGACGAATTTGGCCTCTCCCCACCTGGATTTCATAGGTAGAACTTTGATTACCTCCCATGACCCTAACAGGTATCAAGAACAAGTAGGGCACATAGTAAGCTCTGTATTGACATAAGTGCGCGGCTTTTCATTCTAGCTCTCGTACCGACACCTGGAAGATAAAGTCTTCTTTAGTTCAACTCTGGGAGGAATGCACAGGGCAAGAAGAGTTAAGCCTTCTTGTTGAACCCATTTGCCAGGGGCATATGTGGAGGCTCTGCCTTTCTAGTACTTGCTACTTGGATGAGTGTGCTTTACGAATGCAGTGCACCTTAGCAAAGGTTCAGCCTTTGAGTCCTCTTCATGGAGGACCTTTCCAGCCTCCTTCCACTGTTTCCTGACTATTTGTTGGGTATGGCAGGTACTCAACTAGGGAGTTGGTCTACAGGAGTATGAGCCATATATGGTTCCTTCCTTCAGGGAGCAAATGGTCCGGGGAGAGTGAGCTGGTTCACATCCATCATACCTGCATGGGTGGGCCATAGACTGGGATTTAGATGCACACTCTACACATGGCTTCCATATTTTAGCACAGTCCCATATAAATGCAGTGTAGGCAGAGGAAAGGATTCACAGACTTGTGCCCCCAGAGTGGACCATCTGAATTGATGAACCAGTGAACCATCATCAGGACCATTAGTCCTCAGTACAAGTGCTGTTTTCAATAATAAGTCCTGTCCAGGGAATCGAAAGGCTGATACTCTGCCTGCATTTTAAAGGACAGAGCTCTTATATGCCCACACTCCTGTTCCTTTTCCTTCCTTTCACGGATATTCAGGTATTCGCTAGATGATACAGCTCTGTTAGTCATAGAGGTTGTAGCAGGGAACAAAATGAACAGAGGTGCTACTCTATTAGGAGACTAATAAACACACTAAGATCCTTGACTATTATAGACTCACAGGCTGCTGTTCAAAAGAATGACCTAGATCTATTGTTCCTTGTTTTCTTTTCTGTATGAATGACTGTGCATGGTCTGATAGATGAGATTTCTCAAACTGTTCCCCCTCCCATGCCCCTAGATACACCTAAACACATGGGTCTACATGGAGAGGAGTCACTCGCTCACAGCAAGGGTGGATATGGAACCTATTTATTGTGTTGTCCCTCTCCTGCCATCCTCATCTCTCTTTAGCATGCAGACCAGTAGACTAAGTGACTTTCTGTCTACTACCTTCACTCCTCCCATTTAAAGACAGGAGCTTACTGTTTTACTGTGTAGCTCTGTCCCTCAAGCTGATTCTCCCATACCCACCTCCATAAGTCATCCTTTTCTACACAGATTTGGAAGTTGGCCTGGGCAACATGAGATCCAAAAAGAATAGTGAATCTCTTCCATGTTAAAAAGAGTAGTCTTTATATCATATGTGTTTTTTATTCAGATGAGGGAGGTCTTACTCAGTAGCTTAGACTAGTCTGGAACTCGATGTAGATTCCAGACTAGCCTTGATCTCCAGATCCACCTGCCTCAGACTCTGAGTGCTGGGATTATAGGTGTGTGCCACTGTGTCCAGATGCTTCATGTTCTGAATGACTGTTTACACTGGTGATTCCCAAAGCATGATCCCTGATGCAGCCGCATCAGAATCACATGGGAATTCATTCAAAAGTTCGGAGTTCCACCCCCGACCTATCAAGTCATAACACATAGCAGTTTATATTCTTCCCGTTGATTTTGATAATCAGTCACATTTTAGAATCACACAATCAAGTCAAGGTGAGGGGCCAGAAAGGAAAGAGCCCCCCCCCCCCCCCCCCCCCCCCCCGCCTTTTCTTATATATGCTCATGCAGGCTGTCTGGGAGAAGCTCATCTTGTCCCTCCCACCTTTTCATTCCCACCCTTGGTGATGGCATGTGGCTAAATGAATATGCAACAAAGAGAGAAACCGTAGCATGATTTCTGTAGGCATGTGCCTAATACTATAGACAGACACATACTTGGTAAACAAAAACAAAAACACAAGAACAAAACCAACTCGGAACACCTCCTGTGTGCATGGATTACAGGAGACTGAGCCTTGTCATTATGAATCTTCTGCCAGGTGATTTAATTAGCACATGTTTACAGCTCACTCTGCTGTGCTGTGTGTTGTTGCAGGAATGCTCTGCCGAGGAACACAGCTTTCTCCAGGACTTCTCTCCAGAGGAGAGATAAGTGGTGCAGTCATTCAGGGAGCTAGGAAGTAAGCCTTCCTAGTCTCTCATCCGTGTGTGTGTGTGTGTGTGTGTGTGTGTGTGTGTGTGTGTGTGTGTGTGTGTGTGTGAGTGAGTGACATGGAAGTGTAGATGTATTTATCTGAATACCTTAAAGACAGGAGAGGAGACATAATCACTATCTATGCTTATGTGCATTGAACTTACACATTAAAAATGCACATCTGTTGTTTAGGTGTCTAAACCCCAGGTTTTGCTCACCCTTGCTTGTTCTTGAAGACCTGGCATGAATGTTGTCTGCTTTTGTTTTGTTGTTGTTGTTGTTTTCATTTGCTTTCCTTTTCAGACAAAATCTTGCAATATAGTCTGGCTGGCTACAATTTGATAATTTTCCTGTTTCACTCTCCCAAGTGCTGGTATTTGAAGGCTGTGCCATTTTGTTTTGCATGAATGCTCTATAAATGAATCAGTAGTGCCCTGGGATTATGCAAAAGTACAAACCCCGAGCCTTGCATACGAATAGGAAAAAAGCCTAAGCACCACTCCTTGTTCTTTTTCTTGCTCTTTTAACAGGTTGCTTGTATTTGTAATTGGTTCTGGTCATCCAGATTGATGGCATTCCTGATGTTTGGTAGTGCTGCAGTGAACTAAGCTGTCTGAAATGCTAGCTCTACTGCATCCTGGGCCTATGGAGCTTAAGCTTCCTTATGATAGCAGCCTCATGGGTCGGAAATGAGCTCAGCGCATTGGAATGTAGGCTTTCTCTTCATCTGTTCATACATACAGTGTACCTGTGCACACACATGCGCTATGCACATCCAGACAGAGCCTCTTGCTTGCCTCCCTCTCTCTGTTGTCCTTGTCATCTAGATATGAATGTTGTCTTGGTGACAACATTCTACTCTGACGGTTAGAGGGCCCTTTTACTTCCTTATAGAAGGGCAATCGCCTGTGAATCAGTGCTTCCTCATTTCTCCCCCAGCAAGTACAGATTTGCTGACACCATGCTGAGCAGGTGGTACTCCCCAAGATAGACTAGCTCTTACCTTCAAAAGAGAAGTGTAGGGAGTGGCATCTCCATGTTTTCAGTTGGTGGTCAGCCACACAATGGGACTTTTTATCTACAGAAACACAGGGAGTATAAGACTTGTCATTTCTGCTTTCATATAGGTGTATACTACAGTGCTTTTCCCCCACATTGACTACTCAAGGTCCTGATCCTTCTCCTCTGCTCCCCCTCTCTAATCCTTGCTATCTGGGTGCTTAGTGCTATCTCAATGCAATGCACCTGGGCAAGGGTTCAGAGAAGGTGAGCTCATCTGCATCAAGAAGGACCAGAGACCCTGTGTGTCAGCCTTTCCCTCCCTCCTTCTTTCCCTCCCTCCCTCCCCCTCCTTCCCTCTCTTGAGTAAAATAGTTGTTTGAGTGATTCATGTATATCAGGGAACCCCCCTAACAGATTATTTAAGAGATTTCAGGCACTCTCGTTGGCTTCTTTCTAGACTAGCTATCTTTATGAAATACTCAGGTACCTGGATTGGGAGGGCGTGGGTTTTCTCTGTATTCTGTCCTGTATGATTATATAGGACAGACGGGGTCAGGAACCCAAACCTTCTGATATGTTTCCCTACTTCCTTTCAGCCTAGAGGTGAATGTTGTCTCATGCATGGTTTCAAGCTAAAGATTCACTAGAAGGACAAAGAACTATTAGATCTGCCATGTCCCCTTCCCAATGTCTAGTTTCTACTGTATATTGGGCATTCAGTTTAATGTTGAGGATATAGTAATGGATGGGTAATAAGGGCCAGATTACTGCATGTAGTCTCTGGTGGGCACCTTTAGGAAACAAACTCCATCTGGATCAACAGTGTACATGGACACAGTGATGAAGACATCAAATAGTGATAGCAATAGAGTACAAGCTCAAATGCCTATACACCCTGCAAATATGCAAATTCCTCACACATGTACATATTTTTCTTCTTACAACTAGTTTTCTTCACCATGCCTTTGGAATGTGAAGAATTCTTATAGAATCTGTATTTACAGGAGGTTTTACAGTTTGAGCCTGTAAAGTATTCTTTTATCATTCAAGACCTGTAGGCAAGAGACTGAACTGGATGTCTACCATATGTTGTTCCGGAGTGGGAATAAGGAAGTGTCTATCTTTTCACTTATCTTGTATGTAAAACATACAGTATGGAAATTAAAAGTTCCTAGATCTTTATATTACCATACTATCATCATGCAGTGATGTATTATGTCTTCACCTCTATCTTTGTCTGTCTGTCCATCACTTTCTTTGTCTATTGTGTTTACTTAGGATTTTGTTCCATAAAGGTGCCTGCTTTGGATCTACTCTCTTACACAGGCTGTACATACGTTCTAAGATTGTATTTTCTCCTCTCCACTATTCTTGGTGCTTAGCACATTGTTCTGTGATAGGAATTTTAAGAACAGGGTTCTTATCTGATGTAGACAGTTCATAGCATCCTTAGATTGTACCCTCATTCATTTATTCACTCAATAATTCATTTACTTGTTGGTATTTTGGAAACAAAGGGTCACTATGTCACCTAGGGTGGCCCTGAATTCATAGCACTCCTCCTGGATGCTAGGAATATAGGGGTAATTACCACTGCCACTTGATCCATTCATTTTTTTCTTAGTTTTGTAGTAACAAGATTGAATGACTGTTTTATCTTTACATTACTTCAAGATTCTGTCATCCTTTCCATGTTATTAAAGGGCAACAGTTCATGGGCTGTAAGCACAATGGACATCTCAGGGCCTCCATTCTTAAATTACTGGAGGAATATCTGCACTGAGGATGACTTTTTTTTTTAAAGATGGAGTCTCATGTAGCCTATGCTGGCTTTAAGTCCCCCTGTGTAGCCAAGGATCTCTCAGTCTTCCTGGCTCTACCCCTGGTCCCACCTTACAGGGTACTTAAAAATAGATTTATTTGTTTTATGAGCACATATGTGTACCATGTGCATGTTGTTGGATCTCCTGAACTGGAGTTACAGATGATTGTGCACCACCAGGTAGATGCTAGGAACTGAACCTGGAGGAACAGTGCGTTCTTTTAATGACTGGGCCATCTCTCCAGCTCCCTTACAGGGTACTTTTTAACATCAGTGTTTCCTTATTAGTAAGCTACAATTTGGTCTACTTAAGGTTTTTTTTTTTGTTTTTGTTTTTTTTTGTTTAAAACTAACTGAATTAGTTTTGGGGAACAGTTTTAGGTTTCTCTGAACAGCTGACTGGAAAATATCAAAGTTTGTATATAGTTCCTACCTCAGCATTCCCTGTTCTTAAAATCTGTTAGTGTTTCACACTTGTTACTAACAATGAACCAATTTTAATACATTGTAATATGTTGCAAAAGTTCATAGTTTATATTAGAGTTCTTTTTTTTTAAACTTATTTGTTTGAGACATGTCTTGCTATAGAGCCTAGGCTGGCTTGGGCCCCAAGATCTTCCTGTCTTAGCTTCCTGACTTTACAGGCCTGCACTATTAACCTATACCATTTTTTTGGAGACAGGTTCTCACTATATTGCCTAGTGTAGACTGGAACTTAATGGGCTTGATCTGTTAAGTGCTTGGGCACGTAGGCAGGCACCTATGTGCTTGAGGAGGGTTTCCTTCTATGCTGTGAAGCCTATGGGTCTAGACAAATATAGAATAACATATATTCACTACCTACCATTGTAGTATCCTGTGTACCCCACCTCTTCACTGTATTCTCCTCTGCTACCCGAAATCTCTTGTAGCCACTGCTTATTTTATTGTTTCCACAGTCTTTGGAATCACACTGTGTGTCACCTTTACACAAGGTCTTTTTTTTTAAACTTATCCTTATGCATTTAAAGTTCCTCAGTGTCTTTTTCATGGTATATGATTCTTTTTTATGTATTGCTGTATTTGATTTTCTAATGATCTGTTCAATATTTTCACATCTATGTTCATAAGAGATACTGGTTATAGTTTTCTTATTTTTTATGTAATTATGGTCTTAGGCTAATCCTGGCTTCATAGAATAGAGGAGATCGCAAAGAACGAACATGATTTCTGCTTAAGTGTTTAGTACAGTCGAATATGCTGGTGAACTTGTTTGTGTTTTCTGGTTTGGAGTTTTATTACTGATTCAGTTTATTTAAATAAATGTAGGCCTGTTTTCCCAATCTAGTGTTTCTTGTATGAATTTCAGTGGATCAATTGTATTTTTCAAGAATTATTAATTTCTTTCATCTAGGCTATTGTAGAGGAATTTTAATCCAGCAACATGACTGCTCTGGTAAGGGTTCATATCCAAAACCTTCTAGGTCTGTGTGATCTGGCTGGAATACAGACACACCTTTAGTCCTAAGAGACAGGGGCAAGCCGATTGCTTGAGTTCAAGGCCATCCTGCTAAAGAGCAAATTTCAGGTAAAGCAAAGCTTAGGTACATGCCTTTAATCCCAGTACTCAGGAAACAGAGGCATGCAGATCTCTGAATTCTAGTAGAGTCAGTTCTGTTTAGTCAGTTGAGTTCGGTGCAACAGAATACAAAGTCAGTCGTGAGGCAGTGCAATGGAATTGGAAGTCAGTTTTGAGGCAGTGTAGTGGAGTTAAGTTGGTGGCAGTTGAGTTGGTGACATTTTTAATTCCTGGAGTTCAGAGACAGCTTACCAGGACAGTTTTACAGACAGGTTGCAGAGAGGACAAGCTAGACACAGAAGACAGAATGAGTTACAGAGTGAGAAGGAGCCAGAAGATTAGAACAGATTGCTAGAGGTAGTTTGAGGCTTGGCAGAACAATTAAGTCAGAAGCTGAGAGAAGCAAGTTTGAATCAGTCAGTTTGGAGAGGAGTCTGAGCCAGAATGGCTGAGTTGAACCTGCCAGTCACAGTTCAGAAAGAACTAGAGAGGATGAGCTATTCAGCAGTAAGTCTCTGAGACACAATTACATCAGGTGAATAAAAGATACTTTTACAGAATATAATAAACACCTAGACACAGAACTGTTAATAATATGTCTCTATTATGTTTTAAATATCCATGTAGCCAATAGTGACAGACTTTTCTGCCTTTATTTTTAAGATACAGTCTTGCTATGTAGCTTAGTATGGCCTTGAACTTCCTATGCAATCTAGGTTGGCCTTAACTCAATGATCCTTTTGCTTTACCCTTCTAAATTCTGGGATTACATGTGCCACCGTATCCAGCTTTTATTTTGCCTTTGGCATTAGTGATTGTAGTGGCTATTCCTGGTTGTCAACTTGACTATATCTACTACAATCCAGAATTGGAGAGCTCACCTGTGATCCAGATCTTGAGGCTGGAAGACACAAGTTTCTGACCTGGATCTTGGCATGGAGATCTTGAGGCATAGTGGACATGAAAAGCTTAGGCCCAGGCGAGGTAGTACATGCCTTTAATCCCAGGAGACTAAGGCAAGGAGATCTCTGAGTTCAAGGTCAGCCTGGGACACAACAAGTCCCAGATCCAGGCGTGGTGGTACACACCTTGAATGTGGGCCACACCTTCTGCTGGAGACCTATATGAGGACATTGGAAGAAGGAAGATTTCCTTTTCTTTGCCTGCTTGCATGTACTTGCCAGCACATCTCTTGGAATCTACTTGTACAGAAGACCAGCTCAAACAACTGCCCTTGTGGGACTGAGCATCTACTAGATTCTTGGACTTTCCATTCACCACTGACCTTTGTTGGGTTAGTCGGACTACACACTGTAAGTCATCACAATAAATTCCCTTAGTATAGAGAGACATTCCAGAAGTTCTGTGACTCTAGACAACCCTAATACAGTGATTTTATCTCTTTTTTTGTTGATCTGACTAGTTTAATAAACTTGTTATTAAACTTGTTATTCTTCTTTTCAAAGAACAAGCTTTTAATTTTGTTGACTTTTCTCTTATTTCTGTGTTAGTCAAACTTTCCATTACTGTGACAATATATTGGTGAGAAATCAACTGGAAGGAAAATGTGTTTACTTTGGTTCATATTTCAAAGGTTTCAGTCCATAGTTGGCTAGGGCCACTGCTTTTGAGGCCAAGTAAGGTAGAACATAGAACAAAACTGCTCCTCTCATGATGGCTGGGAAACAGAGAAAGCAAGGAAGAGGCCAGGTGCTGGATATATGATAGATGACATGCCTCACATGCGAGATGGCCTGGGTTCATTGATAAAAAAGGGTGTATTCTTTCCAGACATGTAGTGAAGTAGGCCCACCTCCTCTGGTTTCTACTGCCTCTCAGTAATGCCATCAAAATATGAATTTGTTAATGGTTAATCTGTTTATAAGATCAGAGTCTCACAATCATATCACCTTGCACAAGCTCCACCTCTGAATCCTTCTGCTTTGGGAGTCAGGCTTTCAACAATAAGCTTGGGAAGGCTTTCAGATGCAAACACTTACCTCTCTTCCCCTTCTCTGATTGGGTTCTACTTATACAGTCAGTATGTTCTAGTTTTCTGAAGTAGAAATGTGATTGATTTTAGATACTTCTGCTTTTATTTGATTTCTCGATCCAGTGTTAAAAATTTCGTTTTACCACATACCACCTTCTTTTCCCCTTCTTTCCATCCTTTCATTTTGGTTTTCTATGGTTTGGTTTTGATATATTTAGATATAGGCTTTTGTGTGTGTGTGGGGGGGGGTGTAGGGACATTTATCCTCTTCACTGTATTTTGAGCTTTCTCGACTTATATTTGTATTGATCATTAATTTTAGGGAATTCTTGCTCATTATTATTATTTCTTGGATGCATGTGTGTGAGCACGAGTGTGTGTGTGTGTGTGTGTGTGTGTGTGTGCATGTGTATTTGCATGTGCCCATGTATGTACATATGTAGAGGCCAGAGGAGGACATAGATACCATATTCTATCATTCTCCACCTTACTCCTTGCAGACAGGATTTCTCACTGAGGCTGAAGCTTACCAGTTTGGCTAGGGAGGCTGGCCAGCATACTCCAAGGATGTGCCTGTCTCTGCCCTCCAGTGCTGGGGCTGCAGACATACACAGCTATATGCAGCTTTTTCCGCATAGATGGTGATTTGAATTCAGGTCTATGCTTGCTGCAAGCACTTTTACCCACTGAACCCTTTCCCCAGTTCAGGTCATTATTACATCACACATTTCTTTTGTTATTTATCACCCCCCATACTCCCACTGTGTCTTGCCTATTTATATTACAGTTATTGGACAGTCTGAGTTTTAAAAAAGTTAATTTTTAAAGCCTACTCATTTTTTTCTTTGCTGTGTCCAATCCATTCATGAACCCATCTAGCAAGTTTTAATTTCTCTTACGTTGTTTCTTATGTCTAGCATTTTTTTCTTGAAACGTCAATTAATTTTTATTTAAGGGATTTCACATGTAATTCCTTCACTGTCCAACAATGTCATTGAAGTTCAAGGTCTCCTAAGACCCTTTCTTGATGGTTTGTCCAGTTCTGCTACTAGCCTATAATTCTTTCATTCTTTTATCTCTCCATGAATTAAAGATGCATAAATGACCACTTCAGAGTTCTCTCTTAGAGATATTTAGCAATAATTTCTTCAAATAATTCACTTTCAGAATCATTTAAGATAGATTTGACTCTCACTTTCTGACATCCCATATATCTCTTAAGAATTGAGTTCAGAACAAATTCATTCCGACCACACACAGAATACAATGTATCTGTGAATAGAAAGAATTCTATTCAGTACACTGAAACAAGCATCCTTTCACAGTAAGACAGGCATCTTTAACTCCTGACCTCATGCTGGAAACAAGCTGCATTATCAATACGATTATTCTTTGTAATTCTTTTCTGTATCATATTCCTTCTTATATGTATCAAAATTCATGCTGAACAATGGATTCTGGGTTGCAAGAAAGGATTTATTTATTTATTAAATATTTATGTAATTTTCAAAATTATAATGTAATTACATCATTTCCCTTCCTTCTCCTTTCTACAGATCCTCCCTATCTGTGGGTATAAGAACAAAATTTAGAGTATAGTTAGGAATTACTCTGATTTAGTATAGTGGTGGTTGTAGCTTCTTCCCCAGGATCTATGAGCTCACCAGCCCTGGATAGTTGGGTAGGTTTCCAGTAACAGGCATGGTTTCCTTCTTGTGGAGAGGGTCTTACATCAAAGTAGACAGCAGTCAGTTACCACAAGCACATGTAAGCTGCTGCTATATACTCTTAAGGTTATTGTACCATTCTGATCATTGTTCTGGTGACACAGCAGTTAGGACTGTTCATTTCTTTCCTCCTGGGGAAACTTGTTTGACCATTTAGTCATTTAGTGGATTTGTTGCAGCTCTATTCACAATAGCTAGGGAATGGAACCAACCTAGTTGTTCATTAACAGATGAGGAGATAAGAAAAATGTGGTACATATGCACAATGGAGTATTGGTCTGCTGAGAAAAAATGAGATCGTGAGATTGGAAGGTAAATGAATAGAACTAGAAACGATTATGCTGAGTGAGGTAACTGGCTCAGAAAGACAACCGTTGTATGTTTATTCTTATATAGATCTAGCTTTAAATCTTTTGCATGTTTAACTTAAAAACACAAGCAGAAGCCAAGAAGTTAAAAGGGAGTTTTTTAGAGGGTAGGGCATGATGAGAGAGGGAGGATGGTAGGTTATAGGTAAAATAAAAACAGGGAGGTGGAATACGGGGGGTGCAAAGGCTTAAGTGGGCAAAAAGGAATGGGCGTATAAACTCTGTATGGAAGCCTACTAAATTAAAAATGACTTGGGAAACAGTAGAAGACATGTGAAATGGCAGAAAGCAGGACTATGTTGAGATAAAAGGATTAAATAGGAATGAGAGAGGGGAAGGAGTTGAAGAAGTAGTGGGGAGTTTCAGCATTTGACTTAAAAACAAAGAGTTCAAACGGAATTACTATGTTTGGATGAACAGTACTGCTCCCAGAAACAATGATATTAATTTCAATACAAGGCATGGGTTATCTGTGAGTTATATGCTCTTCATGTCTGGGATAAATATGATATCCCATGTTCTTTTAGAATTAGTTATATTTTACTTTGCTTTTAAAAGACATGCTCTTACTCTGTAGCCCAAGGTGCACTAGAACTCACTATGTAGCCAAGACTGGCCTTGAATTTCTATTAACCCTTCTGCCAGTCCTAATGGCACATACTTGTAACACTAGCAACTTACGAGGTTGAAGCAGGAGGACCATGAGTTCCAGGCCAGCATGGTCTATATATTGAGTTCTGGGTCTGTCTAGGTTGCATAGCAAGACCCTATCTCAAACAAAACAAAATTATAATATATAGATCTAAAATAATTTAAATTAGATGTGTTTATTATTGCTACAGTTAGACTTTCTAATTCATTGGCTGTGTGATGTCCAGAAGATGACATTTTATAGCCCTTTTCCTTATTTCTTGACTCATATTCTTTCCACTCCATCCTTTACTTTGTTCTTTGAGTCTTTGAGGGTTGGCATAAATGTCCTTTTGGGGATAAAAACTCACCTATAACTTATTTTCATGCACCTTAGACAGGTTTGTGTCTTGGTATTCATTAACATTTGTTGTGAAGAGAAAGTATCTCTGATTAGGACTGAGAATAGTACTTGTTTGTGGATATAGAGATAGATATTTAGTGGCAGCCTGATGATATGTTCATTTAGCTAGACAATAGTAGTAAGTTCCCCCATAGGGTATATGACCTCCCCAGCCATGGGATTAACTGTATTTTTAGCCAGGCATGAATTTTCTTTGAGAGAACAGACTCAGAACCAAACAGAGAATGCTTGGTTACCCCTCTAACAGTTATTCTTCTATTGCACAACTTTACACATCTTGCCTGGTAGGTTGGTATTGTAGTTCCTAGGGTCCTCATCTGGTAAGACCATTTATGTCTTTCCCCCCATCAGTTTACATTGAAGCATCTGGGATAATGAGAGCTGGCCCACATAGAGGAAGCTTTCAACACAGTTACAGTTTGATTTCTCTATATTACAAATAAGGTCTATGGTGTCTTTAGCAGTGAGTCTTAGCAACTAGTTCTGATGTGCAACCAAAAGGTATGTTAATAACGTGTGTTGTTTTGGAAACCTCTGTCATCTCCTTGACTAACAGCTTATGAGGATGTATTCCATACCTGGGATTGGAAGTTTTGTTTTATTTTAAAATAATGCTATTAGAGATAGCATTATTCAGCCATGCATAATGGCTATCATCCTTTATAATTTTAGATGGCTTTCCAACTAGTAGGTGTCTATATAGATACACACCCTTCATTTTGGTTAAAATTACCCTCTCTCATTACCCTCTTGTCTCTTCCATCCCACTGTCCTTTCCCTTCTTAAGTTTCCCCTCTGCTTTTATATCACCTGTGTTCTGTTCTGCCCTCTCCCTTGAACCATGTTCTACCTCAATGACTGTATTCTAATTTCCTGGCTTTTGCACCTATCCTAATTTAAACACACACACAAAATCTAAAGATTAGAAGCTAAGATCTGCACGTGAGGGAGAATATGTCATGTCTGTCTTTCTGGATCTAAGTTACCTTGTTCAGTATAATTATTTCAGTTCCATCCATTGACATGCCTGTTTCATAATTTCATTGTTCTTTACAGTTGTGTAAAATGTTGTTGTACCACACGTTTTTATTTTCCATTTATGTGTTGATAGATAACCGGGCAGTTTCCATTACTTAGCTCTTGTGACTGAACGGTGTTGAGGTATCTCTTTAGAAGGTGATAGAATCCTTTGAGTATAATTTAAGGAGGGCATAGCTGGCTCATTTGATAGATTGGTTTTGAGCTTTTTGAAGAACCTTTATACTGATTTCTATAGTGGCTGCAATGGTTTGCACTCATCTCAGTAAATAAGGGTTCGTATTCCCCCATATCCTCTCCAGCATTTTTTGTTATTTGATTTCTTTATAATAGCCATTCTGACTGGATATGAGATTCAACCTCAGAAATTTTCATGTTTATTTCCATTATAGCTAATGATGAATATTTTAAAAACTTTATTAACCACTTGTATTTCTCATTTTAAGAATTATTTACATAGATCCATGCTTTTTTTTTTTTTTTTTTTTTTTTTTGGTTTTTTGAGACAGGGTTTCTCTGTGTAGCTCTGGCTGTCCTGGAACTCACTTTGTAGACCAGGCTGGCCTCGAACTCAGAAATCCACCTGCCTCTGCCTCCCAAGTGCTGGGATTAAAGGCATGCGCCATCACTGCCAGGCCCATGCTCATTTTTTATTGGTTGGTTTGTTTTATTGATGTTTAGGTTTTTGAGTTCTTTGTATATTATATATATTAATCCTGTGCTGGATGTATAACTGAGAAAGACAGGAATTCGTGTAGCTGAGGATAAACTCTTGACCCTTCTGCCTTACTTTCCTAAAGTGCTGGGATTACAGGCATATCATTACAGGCTTGCCTTCCTGTATTAATTGGGATGGTATTTTGCTTGTTGGATTAAATTCCAGTATTCTACATCATGTCTAAAAAGAAACCCTCTACATGGACTATTTTCAAAGTTTTAGCCCAGGATGAAAGTAAATTAAAAATCTATTCTTGACATCTGTTTGAGGTTCTGTTTCATTTTCCCTTTTAGAAACTGGGTCTTGTTGTATAGTCCAAACTTGTCTCAAACTTGGTAGGATCCTTAGGCCCCAGACTCCCAAGAACTGGGATTATAGGCATATTCTACCACACCTAAATGAATTTGACCTTTTTTTTAAATCTCTTTAAGAACTTTTTTTTTACTTGTTGGCATTCTTCTTTATAAGGGCAGAAGGCTTTCTTTTGGCTTACAATATGATCATTCCATCCTGTTCAGGAAGGCACAGCCCCAGGAGTAAGCCTCCAGCTCCTCATACTGTATCTGACAGATAACTGATGCAGGCATTCTTTACCATGAATCCAGTCTTACATTCCTGAACTAACTCCCTGTTAGATAGGGCAGCCAAGTCTTTCAACAAGATTTGATATGCAGTTTGTTAAAGTGTATTTAGGAATTTTATAGGTAGATGTCAAAGTGAAAAGCATTTATAAATGTAGCATCATCTTTGTCAGGCCTGACTTATTCTTATTCTTGACCTTCTAGATACCTCATTGTCACATTTACTTTAATTTTGTTTTTTGAGATTGCATCACACCACACTTGCATCCAACCAAGTATCCCCTCGCCTTACTTAGCCTCAGTTCTGGTTGTCCAGGTACATGAGACTACCCTCAGGTTATTTGTCACACCTTTGAAAGTCTGTATGACAGAACATTTGTTGCTTTATCTGAACAAAGACATCTAAAGAAAAGCTAATCTTCTAAGAGAAGGTAGCATAATGTTTTATCTGACATTTAAAAGCCATGTTAAGTAAATTATCTCTTGCTTATTTATCTGTTGGGAATGATCCAGATGATATAGACCCAGGTTGTCAATTCTTTTTAAAAGTGTTTACAGAAAAGATTAGCTTGTCATTTGCTTCATTTCACAATTGTCTCTGGCTGATGCGATTTCTTTCTCCTTCTTATCAAATTCTTGTACAAGTGTGACTTCTCCCAGCGTGGCTTTTTCTCTTTGTCAACAGATTTTACAGTCCTTGTCCCTTTAACTCAAGCATACACTGGAATATTCTAGGGGTTAGTTTATGTTTGGGAAAATGCAGTTATTTTACAAAACATGGTAAGGTTTGGGGTTGAGTATTAATGTATTTTATTTTCTTAGTTTTCATTTATTTGTTTATTGAGGCAGGGTCTCCAAGTCTGGCCTGTAACTCTCTATGTAGTTCAGGATGGCCTCAGAATTATAGCCATCCTCTTGCCTCAGCCTCCTGATTACTGGGATAAGAGCTGTGAACCCAGATTTTTCCATTTTAAATAACTGAATAAATATATATTTAAGCATTTCTCAGTTCTTGCTTTAAGTACCATTATTACCTATAGATATATAATCCATATAAATAAAACCTTGGTAGAGGATGAACCTCCAATAAAGACTGCATGGTGAGGAGCAGCACAGAGATTTGCGCCTGGAGATTTTAAGCATCTGAAATAAGCATCTTATATGGCATCTCAGAGATTAATATCAGATATCCACAGTTCATTTCTGTTTCTCAATATAAGAGAATCAAAACTGAAATTGGAGTATAAGCTAGAGTGTTTTTGAGCCTTCTGTTTGTGACAGGCACTGAAGAACAGAGGTTTTATGGAAATCTGTGCTAGAAAGATATTGGAGTTTGGAGGACATTTGCTGGGGCTTTAGGTTTTTGTGTTCTTGAGCAAAGATTTGGACAGAGACATCTGGATAATAACAGAAGAAGACATAGTTTGTGAAGCAAAAAAAAAAGCCCTTCAGAGAGTACAAGTCAGCCAGAACTGGAGAAAGCCTAATGGCAAATGCTGTGCGGAAGGATTAAGATCTTTAATCCCTGTACCAGAGGCTTTTGGGTCATTTGCATAGCACAGGCTTTTCCCTGCACATGTTTTGTTACAAGTTGGGCTTGATGTAGAGAAGTTTCTGGTTCTTGTTTGTTTGTTTTTCTGTGTCTTCAGTTTCTTCCATATGCTAAACTTGTTATCTCTGAAACACCACCCCTCCCTGACCCCTACCTGTTCTTCTTCAACCCTGGCTTTGAGTAGAGTGGGCATATAACAGATGGTTTTCTATCTGTGCTGCCATTTCTTTTCCTATCACAGTTAGGGACATTTTCAGATTTCATTTTAAGTAATACCCTTAATTGCATTATTTAAAATCAGTGTAATATATGTGATGCCTCTTTCCCCGTGTCTTACTTGAAGAGACACAATGGCCAAGACTAGTTATAGAAGAGAGAGTTTATTGGGGCTTCCAGTTTCAGAGGTTGAGTTCATGAGCATTAAGGTAGGGAACATGGCAGCAGGCAGGTAGACATGATGCTGGAGCAGTGGCTGAGAGTTTAAATTCTTGAGATATAAGCAAGAAGCATAGAGAAAGGCAGAGAGATAACTGTCAGTGGTGTGGGCTTTTGAAACCCCAAGCACCCTTAGTGACAAACGTGCTCCAACAAGGCCTGACCTTAATCCTTCACAAATAGTTCCACCAACTAGGGACCAAACAATGAAATATATGACTCTGGGGGGCCTTTTTTTTTTTAATTTTTAATGTCATCTTCAAATTTTATTATGGAAAACTCCTTATTTCATTGAACTTTTTTTTTCTTACCAATAAAAATAGGAAATTTATTTTCCTACCAATAAAAGAAAATGCAACTAGTTATTTTTTATAATTACAAATACCACATTATTGTACATTTTCTTGAAAAGAAATAATTTCTCTTTCTGTGCTTACAGTTTTATAGTTATTTAGTACAGGCTTTTTTATTAGACATATTCTTTATTTACATTTCAAATGATTTCCCCTTTCCTGGTTCTCCCCCCGTCCCCGAAAGCCCCATAAGCCCTCTTCCCTCCCCCTGTTCCCCAATCAACCCCCTCCTGCTTCCCTGTCCTGGTATTCCCCTACACTGCTGCATCGAGCCTTTCCAGGACCAGGGGCCTCTCCTTCCTTCTTCTTGGGCATCATTTGATATGGGAATTTTGTCTTGGGTATTCTGAGTTTTTGGGCTAATATCCCCTTATCAGTGAGTGCATACCATGTGTGTTCTTTTGTGATTGAGTTACCTCACTAAGGATGACATTTTCCAGTTCCTTCTGGGGGACCTTTCTAATTTAAACCATCACACTCCACTTCCTCTATTCACAGTCTCCATTTTCCATATTTGAAATATCCAGCACCTATAGTTACTCAGAATGTCATTCACAGGCCAATAAATATTTTACTGGAACAAAAATGAGAAGTGGAAAAATCTGTTGCTTCTCTTTGCATATTAGTGCTGAAATACATAATGCACTAAGTATTTTTATTTAAGGGATCATGTGTGTGTGTTGTTAGCTCACTCCCATATTGCCTTTTATATATTTCTTTTTGTTAAATAAGTTAGTTGTTATGGGAATATTAATTTATTTGAACCAACATACTTCAGTCCTTACGGTAAAACAGGAGGACAGAAAATCATACCACAAACTAACACTACCCTGTCCACACCCACCAGCTGGCTTTTGTTTTGGTCCAATACGAATTCTGGGAATGTGTACGTCTTCTCTTTTCCTTCTTCCTCTTTTTAAAAAATTAATTATTTTCTTTATGATTTTAATATGATTTAATTATAATAACTATTTCCCACTTCCCTTTCCTCCCTCTAAATCTTCCCATATATCCCCTTTATTCTTTTGTCCAATTCATGTCCTTTCTTTTCATTAATTATTGTTACATACATATATACATATATATATGTACATACATACATACATATTACAAACATATATATACATACATATTCCAAAATACATAAATTGAATATTAAATTTTACTGTCAAGTGACTTCAATTATCCAATCAAAAGACCCAGTCTGACTGAATAAATCAAGAAACAAAAGCCATCTTTCTCTTTTAACTAAATCACCACCGTTGAAACTAGAAGTAGCAAAGGGTTTTCCTGACTGGTTCTACCTCTCTCTTTTCTATCATACAGCTGCCACGTTTGCTGCCTAAAATAATATTTTTATCGTTTTTCTTGATGAAAACCATAGTGCCTCCATTTGGCCATCCAAGTCCTCTAGTTTCTTACAAACACCTTACCTGTATTCTAGTTAAGTAAGAGGAAATGCTACACTATGACATGTATCTCCATGGCTTGGCTCACTTCATTTCCCGGGCCTGAAATAACCTCTTTCCTCCATGAAGCCTTCTTTAGCTTCCCACCTTCCCTCTATTCTCCATATGCCAAGTATATTCTTACTCTAGCAGTCCAGCACAGCCATGGTGTCATTTAAGGCTTTCCCCCACCTAGATCATAAATTCCTTGACAGTTAGTGACAGAGTCATAAACTCCTTTTGTATCCCCAGTTCCCTTCCCTGTTAGTGTAAGATTTGTGAAGTGTCAGCCATATATACATGTGCTGCTGAGCTGTTAACCCTCCCTTCTCAGCTGCAGTAAACATTTATTGAACACCTATTCTGAGACAACATGAAATTGCTAGAACAACATAAATGGAGACACAGACTAAAGTGAAAGAAGACTATGCAGTCAACATGGGAGTCTGAACAAAGGGAGCATTGAAGGAAAAGCCTGTTTGAGTTGCTCTTAGATGGATTCAATAATATTCCACCAGACTGAAAAGAAATGGGGATGGGGATAGACAGGATTCCACATAAAACAGTTGGCTTTTGTAAGGACACAGAGGCATAAAAGTACAGTCATTTCTTCCGTATCTATGGAGAACTGGTTTCAGAACTCCTGCCCAAGATATCAGGTTCTTTATGTAAAATGGCATACAGTACTTACATATGACCTATATACATCTTTCTTAATGTACTTTCAGTCCTCTCTACATTATTTGGAATTGTTGCAAAATTATGAATTTCTCTAGAAATTTGTAAATTGTTAGTAAAATGTAAATGCTATGAAATTATTTGTTATATTATATTTAGGTAATAATAACAAAAAGTCTGTCACTTTATCACTATAGAGCTGATTTAAAAAATAGTTTTGGTCTATAATTGGTTGAATTGGCAGATATAGCATTCAGAAATATAGAGAGCCAACCTGATATGGCCTACTTGTGGGAGTAATAGTAAGCATATGTCAGTTCTGCTACAAAAAAATAATAACCTTATAACACTCTCAACACTTTACCTCTCCTTAGCCTTCTATTTCTTGGCAAGTTCTACCTGCAACCCCAGTATTTGATGGGAGAATGAAGAAATCAACCCCCACTTAGTTTATTTCTGGCATGCCCCCAACTCTGGCTGACTTCTGGCTTTTAGCCATCTGTAGGTTTGATTTAGTCCAGATATACCTTCATTGGACTGAAACATCATCATCAAGTCACAAGGTATTATGGCTCGGAGTTCTACACATGAGTTCAAATATCAACTTTAAAAATATTATTTATTGTTTATGTAGAAGGCTGACCATTTTGTACTGGTTAAACAACAGAGTCAGTAGGTTTTGTACATTTTTCTATATATATGTTATAATAATAATAAACCAATTTGAGAAAGAGTGAGGAAGTATGGGAGGGGTTGGAAGATGGGAAGAGAAAGGGGAGATGATGGAATTATATTTTAATTAAAATATGTTAAAAGACAAGCACAATTTTTATTTATTTGTTTATTTAATGGTTCTGGAACTTGAACCTAGAACCTCACTCATGATATGCAAGTGCTGTACCACTGAGATATAGTCACATGTCTTCTAACACTTTTTCTTTTGAGACACACCTCACTATGTTTTCCAGTCTGGTCTTGAGCTTTACTCTGTAGTACATACAGGCGTTGCATTTGCAGGCCTACTGCTATCTGGCAGAGCTAGGATTATAGGCTTGAGCCACCCGGTCCAACTCAAATGTCAACTTTAAAGAATTTTGTTTATTCATTCCAATGTTTTATTTTTTCTTTTGAACATCTTTATATCTGCAAAATAACTGTAAATACTGTATCAAAATGAATTCACCACAGGCAAATACCACATTCACCTTTACTGATGGTATTTATTTCCCTTGTTGAACTCTTCCTCATTCATCTGTTTAGCTTGAATTACTGGCTGTGGCTTTCATTGGCCCTGTCTTTCTGTGCATTTACTAGCGAAACACTTTACAATTCCAACATGGAAACAAATGGCTGCTTCAGGAACAGTTTAATCTTAGGTAGCTCACTTTAGTTGGGTTGTTCCATGCCAGTGTGTTATAGGAAAGAGTTTGTAAGGTCCCTGTGGGGAAAATTGAGAAGTTTTCCAACCATTCCTTTATTGAGTCTTCTGTGTTATTTTGTTCTAAGGAATTCTCAGCACAATAGGTACATACATCTGAAACTCTGAATGCAGGATGCATTCCAAAGCCAAACATAAATTATTTCTGGACTTCCCATACTTTCTTTCCATGATTTATGTGGTTAATAGAGTTAGTTGCTGGAACTGGGTATTTTAAATCATGTTCTGAATGAAAAAACCACAGGAGACAGAGGAAGGAAAGGATTCTGTCATATTACACACTCTTTTGCTTTTGTTCAGAAGTATCCACCATATCTCTCTCCCAGGCATTTAATATTCTCTCCCTCTCCCCCCTTTCCCTCCCCCTCCTCCTCCTCCTTCTTTTTCTTCCTCCTCCTCCTCCTTCTTCTTCTTCCCCTCTCTCTCTCTCTCTCTCTCTCTCTCTCTCTCTCTGCCCCTCCCTCCCTCCCTCCCTCCCTCCCTCCCTCCCTCCCTCTCCCTCTCCATTGTTTTGAGGCTGAGTTTCATGTATCCCATACTGGTTATGATCTCCAGATCTTTCTGCCTGTTCCTCAGCACTGGAATTAATGATGTATGCTACCATGCCTTATTTCATTTAACAAATTTAAATTGAGAGAGAAATCAAGTTATATTACTTTGTTAGCCCATTTTTTTCTTATCATCTAAAACAGAGTTTGTTTCTAGTTGAGAGTTTTAGAAACCTAGAAAGCCCTACTAATTGAAATTGAGGATTTTTTTTTGTAGGTTCAATGAAAATATTGAATCCTAGAATCAGATAACCATTAATTAGGAATATTGATGACACTTTGATTTAAAAGGAACATTGGTGTCTGGGTGGGAGAAGGACAAGGATCATGCCTTCTTCGGATTTTATGATTTGTGTATAATTTAATATTTTTACTACTGTTCAGGTTGTTTTTCAGTCTTGTTGAGTTTGAAGTGGCAGCAAAATGTCATGTGGAATTTTTAGGAACTTAGGAATGGACTTGAGGAATAGGTGAATAAGGTCTTTAGATACAGATTTAATATCCTTTAATATCATATCAAAATTCTTGAGAGTAATAAAGCATCATGGTACATGCCTATATTCACTACTTATGAGACAGAGGAAGGATAATTACAGGTTCAAAACTAGCCTGGGCTACATAGTAAGAGCTTTGTCTCAAAAACAACATCACAAAACCGGAAACGCTTGGGACCAGAAATTTCAGATTTTGAAATATTTGTGTATATAATAAAATATCTTTGAGATATGACTCAAGTCTAAATATGATACTAATTTGCATTTTGTATATAGCTTATACATGGGTCAGAGATCATTTTATACAATATTTTAGTATACCTCATATTGACTGCAACCATTTCTGGAATCTTGTTGGAACTCAAAATGTTTCAGATTTTGAAGCATTTCACATGTAAGATTTGGGGATCAGAAATAGTCAGTGTACAGTAGGTTTCCTTAAAGGACAACTAAGGTAAATGAAATTCAGGCTGGGACTCTTCTTTTTATCTCAGTCAGATGGGAACTAAGTTCTAGTTTTGAAAGTTTGTTGTTTCTAGAGGAAACCTATGCATGTAGTTGGCCTAGGTTACAGAATCAAGTCCAAGCGATGTGAGAAGGTATGTGACCCGGGGTATTGGAGACTGTATACATATGCATGCAACAATAGTTAAGGAAAATGGAGGATATGAGTTTGCAGGAGAGCAAGGTGGAGCCACCTTTAAGAATTTTCTACTGAACAAATTTGAACAATTTGAACACAAAACTGACAGCAATTGATTAAGACACACTGGTCAAAGGAGTATTGTACTTACATGCAAATAGAAAGGGTTTATTGGTGCCAAAATATCATATCAGAAAATAATCACTGTTACAAACTTGCATTCTGTTGTTGTACCTCCTGGTATAGGCCTAATCCCAGGGTTTACAAAGTAGAGGCAGGAAGATCAAGAGTTCAAGGTTATCTTCAGCTTCATAGAAATTTTGACCTGGAGCCGGACGGTGGTGGCGCACGCCTTTAATCCCAGCACTTGGGAGGCAGAGGCAGGCGAATTTCTGAGTTCGAGGCCAGCCTGGTCTACAGTGTGAGTTCCAGGACAGTCAGGGCTACACAGAGAAACCCTGTCTTGAAAAAACAACAACAACAACAACAAAAAAAAAAAAAAGAAATTTTGATCTGCGAGCTTATATATAACAAGTTGGAGATTGCCTACAAACCAGTTGTGACCTATAATCTTTGAAACTGTCAAATTCATGAACCTCACAAACAGGCTGAGAAAGTACCCCAAGAAACCATTACACTACTATCCTTCTGTCTCTGTTCAGGATATTTATCGTTTTGTTTTCCCACTGACCAGCCTGGAAATATAGCAGTCCTGCTGCCCCATCTTCCCAAATATATGTATGAACCATTTCATTTGGGTTATTTTTTCCAATTTTGAAACCCTCTAGAGGTTAGTTGAAAAAAATTACAGAAATGTGAAAGAATTAGCAATTCATAAAGAAATATTTGTTTGAAGAAATCTACTGAAGTCAAATTTAGAGCAGATACAGAAAACAGAGTTATCAGAGAAAACCCATAGCTAGGTGTTGTAGCTCAGTCATAACATGTGTAAGGTCCTGTATTTGATCTTTAGCATTACTCTCAGCGCCCCCCAAAATACTGATGGAGTCCAAAGTTCAATACAGCATTTCCAGAATGGGGGCTGTGTTCTTGAGGGATGGAACCAATAGAATGAATATGTGTATATAAATGGGATTTATTAGATTGGCTTACAGGGTAAAGTGTGGATAGTCCAATAATGGCTGTCTCACATCTGACAGTCTGAGAATGTGATATTTGCTCAGTTAAAAATGCTAAAATGGATGTTTTCGCAGTCACAGTCTGGCATTGAAGGCCTGGAGAATTCCACGAAAGCCATTGGCCTTCATCCTATGTTGGATATCTGAAGAAGCTAGTTCCAGTATCAGTGAAGGAATGCAGCAGTCGCGGCACCAGAATAGATGAACTTGCCTGTAACAGTGAAGGCAAACTCCAAGTTTCCTTCTTCCTTGTCCTTATGTGGGCTGCTACCAGAGGGTGCCACCCACTTTTAGGGTGGGTCTTCCCACTTCAAATCATCTCATGGAGAAAATCCCTCACAGAAATGCCCAGAGGCTTGCCTTTTAGTTGATTCCAGATCCAGCTGAGTTGACACCCAAGATTAATGATGGTAAATGATGTGATGACAGGGAGTGTGGAGGTTATAAGAGAAAAACAATCATGATTGAAGCCATTACCCTTAGTTGCAGCTGTGCTCTATATTTGTTTCATTTTTAATTTTAGATGTTTGCATTTTCTTTTATCTGTATGCACACTTTGTGTGTATGTATGTGCATCACAGCAATGCTTGCTTCCTGCACAGATGAGAAGGCGGCATTGGCTCCTCTGAAATTAAAACTATGAATGGTTGTGCACTACCATGGGAGTGCAAGGAACCCTAACTCAGGTTCTCTGCAAAGCACAAGTGTTCTTAACCACTGAGCTATCTGTCCAGACCCAATTGTTATATATTGTACGCATTACCCTGTATTGTGTGGCCCTGTCTGCTGCAAATAAGATAAATAGTGGTAATTTTATGCATAGTGTGAGTGCCTTGAGAAATAGCAAGCTTCGAAAGTGAAATAAGCCCTGAAGCTGGTGATTTTACCATGCAATTATGTGTACTTACCACAATGAACAAGTACACTGGTCAGGGGCTAATTGTTCATTGTTATAAGGCCAATACTTTTCTTTCTACACAGGAGCCATGGATAACAGAGGCTTTCATCAGGGGAGTTTTAGTAGTTTCCAGAGCAGCTCTAGTGATGAAGACTTGATGGACATCCCAGGGACTGCTATGGACTTCTCTATGAGAGATGACGTGCCGCCTTTAGATCGAGAAATAGAAGGTATCGCTATTGCTACTTTTAAAGCTCTTTTTAATTTGTACACAGTAGGCACACAACCTTGCAACTTTTAATACATTCCTGTAGCCAACACCGCTGACAGGATATAGAATTGTCTTGTCCCATAGAAATATTCTTTCTTGCTATTCCTTTGTTCTTAGACCTCTGTCCTCCCTAGTCCTTGGTACTGCTGATACTGCTGGTCTTTTCCCTGACCTAGTAGGTTTTTTCCCTTTAAGGAGATCATATTAATGATGGCTATATTATTTTACTTTGTGGGGTGTGTGTGGGGAAGGTGGAGCATTCATGGGTTGTGGTGTATACGTGGAGGACAGAGGATAACTTAAGGAATCAGTTCCTTTCTTACACCTTGTAGGTTCTATGGATAAAATTATAGTCACCAAACTTAGCAGCAAGTGCTGTTGCCCACAGAATCTTCTTCCTAGCCCTCTGGCCTGTGTCCTCTTTTTAAGACTAAATTCTTTTACTCAGCTCAGAGCCTTGAAGGTTTGTCATTTTCTTGCTTCATGCATACCCAGGAGTGGAAGCCTTGGGTCACGGGGTAAATTTGTTTAACTTTCAAAGAAACTGCCAAAATATTGTTCTAAGTGCTTATGAAAATTTGCATCTTAACTAGCTCTATACAAGCATTCTCTGTGTTCTACATCTTTGGCAGCTCTCATTATTGATAGTTTATTATTGTTTTCCTAATAAGGTATCTCATGATTTCAGTTTTCTTTTCTTAATGGCTAATAATATTAAATAGCATATCATATGCTTATTGGCCAGCATTATTGATCCTCCTTGGTGAAGTAGGTACTCAAATCTTACATTTTTATAAATCTCCACTTTCTATAATTTTACTTTTCATCTGTAGCTGTGACAAAACACTATAATCAATGAAACTTATAAAAACATGTTTAGTTGCCTTACAGTTTCAGAAAGTTAGGGTCCATGATGGTAGAACAAAGGCATGGCGGTAGCAACAGCTGAGAGCTCTCATCTGGATCTGAAAGTAGGAGGGAAGGAGGGGAGGAAGAGAGGGAAAGGGAGAGGGAGGGAGGGAGAGAGGGGGGGAGGAGGCAGGCAGGCAGGGGGAGAGAATGAGAGAGAGGCAGAAGCAGAGAGAGAGACAGAAAGAGTCAGATAGACAAGGAATTGAGAGTGTTTTGAAATCTTTAAGCCAACCTCTTGTGACACACCTCCTCCAACAAGGCCATACAGTCTCCCAATCCTTCCCAATCAGTTCCACAAATTGGGGACCAAGCATTTAAAAATATGAGTCTATGTGAACCATTCTCACTTAAACCACCACTGTGTATATGTGTATCTTTTAAGCATATGAGAGCATTTTTATAGCGTGAATATATGACTTAATTTCTTCTACCACATTAGTATAAAGTATCTTAATTTTCAACTTTGCAATATGAATACTTTTTATTGTTACTTTTCTTTTTTTTCTTCTATATTTTTGAGAGAGTGTCTCACTGTGGCTCTCTGGTTGACCTGAAACTTGCTTTATAGACCAGGTTGGCCTTGAACTCATAGATATCTGCCTTTTGAGTGCTAGAATTAAAGGTATGCACCACCTCTGGCATCTATTATTTCAAATTTCAGGCTTTTTTTTACACTAAAAGGAACATTTTAATTATCCCCTCTGTTTCCTTTTTGAAGACTTGTCGTAATATAGTTACATTATAGTTAAAACTGCAGAGATCAGAGATCACAGGTCACAGGAAAGATGCCCTGATAGCAGAGAAGTAGTAGCGTGAAACAGTGTTTAATTAATGCTGTCTGACTCTCAAAGAATAATTAATAGTACAGAGCAGATGAGAGCTTTAGTAGTATTTTGAAAATATTTTATAGAAAATTTAGTTATATTCAAAGCTGTATATATGATCAGAAGGAATTAACATGTCTCCTCTTTAAGGAAACAGAGATACTCTTAGCTTTAAGGGTTTTGTTCCCTTGGTAATCCATGTAAGGGGCCTGAATTGCTGGATAGCAGTTGATTATAAAGAAGTTTTTAGACTGCTAAGGCAGAAGCTCTTCCTGCTGTTTGCTGCCACTTGATTAGAAAAACTTGGGGTGTGGCGGTTGTTAAATAAAATTCAAGTCATGATCAAAAGTTAGCATAAAATCCAATATATGGTAATCTTGATAATGCGGGGAGGAGAATGCGTGCTTGCCTAGCACTCAAGAAGCCTCAGGTTTCATCCTCAGTCCCGCATAAACCAGGCATGGGGGCACAGACCTGTCATCTCGTCTCAGTACTCAGGCAACAAGATCTGGAGTTCAAAGCTGTCCTTGGCTCCATAGTGAGTTTGAGGCCAGCATAGGCTTCATGACATTCTGTCCCAATAAAACAAGCAACAACCAGAACAACCCCCAAACAACAGCCTTCCCCCAAATCCAAAGGAGACTGAGAAATGTGAGATGCATAGTAAATTAGGGGGTAAGAGAGGATGTGGGGGGAGGACACACAGAACACTATACACTGCATGAAGCAGTTCCAAAGTTGCATACTAATAAAGGGAAAAGCAAAGTCTTTTAAAATGTAGAAATATAATCTTATTTATTCTTTTTGTCAATTTTAATTAGTGAATGTGAACATAGTTTCTTGTATTTGCTAAACAGTTTACCTTCTTTTCCTGAAAGCTTTCTGTTCACATGATGTTCTTGTTTGAGCCATTCAAGTGTCACTAATTTTTTTGTCTAATATTGTTTGACTATATTTTTCCTCTCTTGCTTTCTTTTTCCATCCCTCCCTCTCTTCCTCCTTCCCTCCCTTCCTCCCTTCCTGTCTCCTTCCTTCTTGTTTGAGATAGAACCTTTCTCTTTTGCCCAGAGAGGCCTGGAACTTACTGTGTAACCCAGGCTAACATCTAACTTGTTTCAGTCGTTTTGCCACAGCCTCCCCAGTGCTTATGACATCTATGAACCACTGTGTCCAGCTGACTGCTCTTCCAGAGGTCCTGAGTTCAATTCCCAGCAACTACATGGTGGCTCACAACCATCTGTAATGGGATCTGATGCCCACTTCTGGTGTGTTTGAAGACAACTATAGTGTACTCATAAACATAAAATAAATACATCTTTTTTAAAAAGACCTATACATGTTAAAAAATTATATACCCCATACACTTTTTTTTTCCTGCATGGCTCCATGATTCCTGCCATGATGATAATGGACTTTCTGAAGCTGAGAGCCAACCCCAATTAAATATTTGCCTTTATAAGAGTTGCCTTGGTCATGTTGTCTCTACATAGCAATAAAACACTAAGACAACATAACAAAGTTGGAATGAACATTGCAGTATGAAAAAGGTTTTTAGGCATGTGATGCATGTCTGTAATACCAGTACTCCAGAACAGAGATAGGAGGGTTGCCAGAAAAATAAGACTAGCCTGGTAGCCTATGTAGATAGTAAGTTATAGATCTGCTAAGTTTCACTAATGAGATCCTACCTAAAATAGCCAATCTCCCCTTCTCTCAATAGGAAAGAAAGTACAAAGAAAGATAACAAAACCATAGGTTCAAAAGCAAGATGTGTTGCTGTACACTGGCAATCCTAGCACTTCAGAAGCTGAGGTAGGAGGATGAAGAGTTCAAGACCAACCTGGGCTACAGAAGTAGTTCAAGCTATAGAAGAAGACCTTGTCTCAAAAATCAAAATGAAATCAAAAGCAAGGATGCCAAGAAATTTGAGTAGCAAAGGTACCTCAGGAGTTAGCCTGTGAATTTAAAGTTTATAAAAGAGGAGGTATTTGTGCCTTCATAGTTGTGGGTTTTCTATAGTTCTTAAACAGCAAACATGTATGTACACATATCTACAAACATAGTATGTTAGTTATAGCAGTACCTGACTTTAGTAACTGGTCATTAGGCTATCACTAAACTGAGACCTCAATATATGCCCTCTGGTCAAACCAAAAATCACTTGTCAGTAAAAAAAAAAAAGTTGCTTATGGCATTGCCACCAAGTCCTTTCATGTGTTCATTTGGTGGCAGTACATAATCAGGGTCAATCATTGCTCATTATTGTCATTTTGTGGGCTAGAAAACTGAAACCAACTGTGCTTTTTGAAATTGCCTATGATCATGCACTCTGTTTTTACATAAGTAGTCCTCCTCCACTTTTCAGTAGATTCTTAGAAGTGTTACTGTTTGCAGTTCATTCGGATCTGTCCACAAAGCAAAGAGGCTTCCTCTTATGAGACACATGCAAAACTTAGCCCACTTACCATATATTCCATAGTGATGCATTTTTCTTGTTTTGCTTTCAAAGTGTTCTTTCCTTATTTCGTGTCTTCACATAGGATTTCCTAGTAAAGAAGCCATTAATAGAAGAAAAGGCCTGAAAGTCATTGAAACATGGTAGCGAGATTATGCAAAGTGCCATATTTTTTACTGGGCATGATAGCATGTACTAAAATGTAAGTTCCATGGAACTTAAAAGTTGGTAAAAATGGTTCTTGTTTTCCAGATGGCTTTGTAGGAATTGATTTATGAAGAATGAATAAATCAGTTATGCATGGCAAACCTAAACACATTCGAGATAGTCTATAAATTAGAAAAAAAATCACTCAGGGTGAGGGGAGTAGAAAAGGAGTTTGAGTTACAGGAAAACATTTAGAGCTGTTCTTGGCCTCCATCTGTTCTCCCTTGCCTGGGTAAGGTCAGCAGTACATTCATTTATTCATCCATCCATCCATCCATCCATCCATCCATCCATCCATCCATCCATCTGTATGTATGGAGCCCTCATTCATACAAGAGGTTAACACTGGGCAATCTGATAATGCTACGGAATTACAGAAACGGAACCTGTCTTTTTGAGGTCCAAGCCTCCCCGGGTGAGGTGTGTGGGTGGATGGTGCCACTGAGAGCAGCAGGGGGCACAGCAGGTATAAGGAAGGCTATGTAGCTAGAAGTCTAGATGGCATAACATTGTGTACACTTGGGGATCTTATCTTGTAGCCAAAGCACCGACAAATGAGTTAAAAGCAGAGGAGTGATATGATCAGATTGCGGTTTTGGAAAATTGACAGTGCAGAGGACAAATTGAGGGCAACTCTGGCAACGGTGAAATTTTTACTTCTTAAATTCTAGGCAAAAGATCAGAAGGCCTGAATGAAGGCAACAAAAATCAAGAGGACAGGATAGTGGGTTCCAGAGAAATTGTAGAAGGGACATTAAAAGGAACGACTGTACTGGGGTGAAATAGGAGAAAATCAGGGGTACCTTTAAAGCCTGTGCTGGTTACAGAGTTCTCCCTTCCCAGCTCCTGAGTCTCAGTGTAACTTTGCACTGTGTCAGAGCAGAGAATGAACATAGGTGATAGGACGAAAAGTGTCACGGGACTTGAAATCCACCAAGGAGACTACAAAGCAGTTCTCTCTGTTGTTCCAAACTAAAGAACTTAGGGTTTCCCTTCAAGGAGAAATGTAACAAACCTTGGACTCTGGTTCCCGGTGAAACCCACCTTCATTGCTTCAGAGTCCGGGCCTGGAATCTAAGCATTCAGGGCAGCTGAGAATAGTGGGTTCTAGGCTAGCCTGTGCTTCAGGGGAAGACTGTCTGCAAAGCAGCCCTACATGACCTGGGCAAATGTGTCCAGGTCACTTTAAACAGATGTTCTGGGAAAATGGGTGGTTAGCCCTGAGTCAATAGGACCATGGGGACACAACCCACATAGGCTTTAAACACTAAATCTTTTTGGCTTTGTTGCTGTTTTTTGACTTGGCAGTTGTGATACAGGGTCTGACTTTGAAGCCCAGGTCTGGCTGGTACTTACTATGTGGTGTAGGCTGCCCTCAAGCCCTGTGCATCCCTTTGCCTAAGTTGCAGGTTATAGGTCTAAGCTACCAGGCCAGGCTTCATAATGCATATGATGATATCCACAGGCTTAAAGCTGCCTTTGCTTCATAGGAAAATAGGAAGATTTCAGACTGTGTATCCGTTAGTGTTTCTCCTATCTCTTTCTGTTTATTAAAGTTTATATTAAATTCAGATTTACTTAGTGTTTACCTCATATCTCAGTCATATTATCTCTTTCACAGAGACATTGTTTTATCACCTTAGGCCCCACTTACTTGTGACATACCCTGTTTTTAGTGACCTTAACAGTTTTGAGCAGTAGTCAGGTATTTTATAAAATGTCCCTCCTTTTGAAACTTACCCGATGTTTTTTCCTGCTTAGGCTGCAGTTGGGGCTTTGGGAGATGAAGATCACTGAGATCAAGTGACCCATCAATGTGACATACTGTTGCTGATGGTAACTTTGATCACCTGACTGAGTTTTCCTTCCTTTCCACACTGTACTCCTCAGAAAGGAGTGGGAAGCCCTTACCTAAGGGCAGAGGAATTATGTCCCCCACCTCTTTGAGCCTGTACATGGGAGCTTTGTCTACTCTCTCCCGGTTATTTATTTATTCCATCATTTGTATTGTTCTATACTTCAGGTTCTAGTCTATTCCTACTTTCTTTTGTTGCTTAAGTTGTTCCAGTTTTGTCCTTGAGTTGACAGTGCTTCCCCTCTCACTGTGGGTTTGCTTTTCCATACTCCCTTACTTACTTTGTGGCTCTGGTTCCAAGACAGGGAAGGTTCGTTAGCCATCTCTCAAGGGCTCTGCTTGCCTTTCATTCTAGCACTGAGTTCCAAATGAAGATAGGGAACTAGCTATGCCCACTTCCACAAAGGCATTGCTATTTGTTTGAGGTAGGATTTTATGGAGGCTGACCTCAAACTCACTATGTAGGTGTGGGTGAGCTTGAACTGCTGATCCTCCTTCTAAAAGCTGGGATTATAGGCATGTACCACTCTGCCTAGCATTCTACCAAAGTCAACTGAATAGATAATATGTCTGCTGGCTTAAAATGTGTGTGTGTGTGTGTGTGTGTGTGCACGCGTGCGCGTGTGTGTAGTCACATTTATCTACATTAAGCTGAACAGATCATAGTGATCGATGCCTCTACTTTTAAAAAAAAATCTATTAGCACACAGTTCACTTTAGCCATTTTGCTTTGCTTGTCTGTAATCTTGTCCTTTGACACTGAGAAACCTGCCTTGCATTGTCTGTCCTCCATTAAGTAACTCTTCTTTTCCAGTATACATGTATAGTGGTTTCAGAGTGGCTAACAAGTACCCACCGTGAGAGACAAGTTTACACTTAGCAGGATTTTTTCTTTGCATTTAGAGTTTCTATTCATTTCTACTATAGCTAAGTCAGAGCCTTCCTCCCTTATCCCCCCTCATTGATGCTTGTGATACAGATAGATTGTTTTGTTTCTTACCACATTCCATCTTGGGGTCCTCAAACATTTAGATGATTCTTTAAAACGGCATACATTAAATTACACACATAATTCTTTGAGCTGGAGGTCTGTGAGCGGGACAGAGGCACATTGATATGCATTCACTATTATGGTGCCATGAAGAGTAGTTTCAGTCTCCTAATTAACCTCTTGTGCTTTACCTGTTCCATCTTTTACAGTCCAAGCCTCTAGGAAGTACACATCTGTTTATAGCTTCATAAATTTGTTGTTGTTCTTTTAAATGCCATATAATTGGAATCATATATACCTTATAACCTTTTCTGCCTGGCTTCTTCAATTTAACAATACACATTTAAGATTCACCAATGTCTCTGGGTGTGCTGCTGCATGTTTGATATCCCAGCCCTAAAGAGGGTTAAGTCATGAGGATCAAGGTCAGCCTGGGCTACGTAACAAGAACCAGTATTCAGAAAAAAAAAAAAAAACCAACACTGAGATTCCACCTCACACTGGTCAGAATGGCTAAGATGAAAAACTCAGGGGACAGCAGATGCTGGAGAGGATGTGGGGAAAGAGGAACACTCCTCCATTGTTGGTGGAATTGCAAGCTGGTAAAACTGCTCTGGAAATCAGTTTGGTGATTCCTCAGAAAATTAGACATAGCACTACCTGAGGACCCAGCTATACCACTCCTGGGTATATACCCAGAAGATGCTTCTACATGTAATAAGGACACATGCTCCACTATGTTCATAGCAGCCTTATTCATAATAGCCAGAAGCTGGAAAGAACCCAGATGTCCTTCAACTGAGGAATGGATACAGAAAATGTGGTATATCTACACAATGGAGTACTATTCAGCTATTAAAAACAATGAATTCATGAAATTCTTAGGCAAATGGATGGAACTAGAAAGTGTCATCCTGAGCGAGGTAACCCAATCACAAAAGAACGCACATGGTATGCACTCTCTGATAAGTGGATGTTAGCCCAAAAGCTCAAAATAAACAAGTTACAATTCACAGACCACAGGAAGCTCAAGAAGGTGGAGGACTGAAGTGGGGGTACTTGGGTTCCTCTGAGAAAGGGAACGATACACTTACAGGAGCAATAATGGAGACAAAGTGTGGAGCAGGGACTGAAGTAAAGGCCACCCAGAGACTGCTCTACCAGGGGATTCACCCTATAAACAGTCACCAAACCCCAACACTACTATGGACTACAAGAAGCGCATATCAAAAGGAGCATGCCATGGTTGTCTTCGGAGGGGCCCTGCCAGAGCCTTATACATACAGAGGCAGATGCTAGTAGCCGACTATTGGTCTGTGAGTGGGGTCCCCAGTGGAGGAGTTGGAGGGCGGTCCGGTGGAGCTGAAGGGGTTTAGGTTTACAGCCCCACAGGAAGAACAACGATGTCGACCATCTAGACGCTCCAGGACTCTCAGGGACCAAACCAGCAACCAAGGGGTACACATGGTTCCAGCCTAAAATGTGGCAGAGGAATGCCTTGTTGGGCATCAGTGGGAGGAGTGGTCCTTGGTCAGGTAAAGGCTAAATAGATGCCCCAGCAAAGGGAAACCGAGGGGGTGGGGAGGTGGGAGTGGGTTGGGTGGAGGGGCATATACTTGGAGGCAGGGAGTGGGAGGAGGGGTTGGGGGGTTTGGGGAGGGGGGAAACTGGGAAACGTTTTACCACTTGAAATGTAAATGAAGATTATATTTAATAAAAAAAAAGGCAGAAAGATTCCTCAGAAGTGGTGAGATATCTCAGTGGATAAGTTCCATCTCCAAGTCACAAGTAGTAGAGAGAGAACTAACTGTCACCGGTTTGCCTCTGACATTCACATGTGTACAGAACTGTACACACTCACAAAAGAAAGAGATGTTTTTTAAAGATCCCTTAATGTCTTTATGTAGGTTGATAGCTCATTCCTTTCTTTTAATGGATGACAGTCCATTGTCTAGTTAAATCCCTTTTTTTTTAAATCCGTTCACTTACTGAGGAATATCTTGATTGCTTCTAGGTCTTTATTTTTGCAGTTGTGAAAAAAGTGCTGTAAATATCTGAGTGAAGTTTCTCTTTTCTTTTGGGGGGAGGAGGAAGGGGAAAGGGAAGGGTTTATTTCAGTCACACTTCCGTATAACAGTTTATCATCAAAAACAGCTAGGGCAGGAACTCAAATAGGGAAGGAATCTGGAGGAAGGAGCTGCTGCAGACTCCTCAGCTTGCTCAGTCTGCTTTCTTATAATGAACCCAGGACCGGTGTCCCAGGGGTGGCACCATCCACAATGGGCTGGATCTTCCTCCCCTTGTGTATCACTAATAACTAATTAAGAAAATGCCATCCATACAGGCCCGCTTACAGTTCTGTCATTTAAAAAAAAATAATACAATAAAATATAATGAGGTAAAAACAAAAGCTAACACATTAAAATGGGACAAAACAAACAAAAAAAGAAAAGAACCCAAGGGAAGGCCTAAGAAATCATGGCCTACTCATTCACACACTCAGGAATCACATAAAAACACTATACTGGAAGCCATAATATATGCACAAGGGATTCGGTGCAGACCCTGTGAAAACTACTTAGTCTCAGTGAGTTCATATGGACTTTGACCATGTTGCTGTGTAGGGCCTTGCTGTCCTGGTGTCCTCCATTCCCTCTGGCTCTTACACTCTTTCTACTTCCTCTTCTGTGGGTTCTCTGAGCTCTGAGGAGGAAGGATTTGATGGAGACATCCCATTTAGGTTTAGTGTTCCAAGGTCTCTCACTCTCTGTATAATGTCTGGCTGTGGGTCTCTGTATTTGTTCCCATCTGCTGTAGAAGGAAGCTTCTCTGATGATGGCTGAAAAGGCACTGATCTATGAGTATAGTAGAATGAATGTCATTAGGAGTCATCACTACATCATATTTAACCAGTAGTATTGGATTTTACCCTACAACCCTGGGCTATCTAGTCTCAGGTTCTTGGTCACCCAAGTAGTGTCAGTATGGCATTTGTATCTTGTAGGGGAGGTCTTATGTCAAATCATATTTTGATTGATTACCAAGGTATGATCTAATGATTGTATGTCATCGGTCTCTGTTGTTAAGACCCCCTTTTCATTTCTAACTTCGTTAATTTGGATCTTCTCTGTCTTTAGTTCATTTTGATAAGGGTTTGTCAACCTTATTTATTTTCTCAAATAAACAGCTCTCCATTTCATTTTTTCTTTATATTTTGTTTGTTCATTTTTATTGATTTTAGCCCTGAGTTTGATTATTTTATGCTGTTTACTCATTTTGGGTGTACTTACTTCTTTTGATTCTAAAGCTTCCAGGTGTGTTGTTTATTTGCTAATAGGAAATGTCTCCCTTTTTACATATATATAGGCACTTAGTGCTGGGAACTTTCCTCTTAACACTGCTTTCACTGTATCCCATAAGTTTGGGTATGTTGTCTAGTCCTTTTCATTCAATTCCAGAAAGTCTCTCTTCGTTTCTGTTTTGACCTATTTTTCATTCAGTAGAGTTACTCAGTTTTCATGAGTCTATAAGTTTTCTGTTGTTGATATCCAGTTTTAATCCATGGTGTTCGGTTAGGATGCAGGGTATTATTTCAGTTTCCTTGTATCTATTGAGACTTGCTTTGTACCTCAGCATGTGGTCAGTTTGGGATACATTTTCAAAAGGTGCTGAGAAGAAGGTGTACTCTTTGAGTTTGGGTGAACTATTCTGTAAATATCTGTTAGGCCCATTTGGCATATCACATCATTTATCTCCAGCAATTATCTGTTTAGGTTTTGTCGGGATGACCTGCTATTGGTGAGAGTGGGATATTAAAATCTTCCACCTTCAGTATGTAAGGGCCAATATGTGATTTAAGCTGGAGAAGTGTTTCTTTCAAGAACTTCGGAGCCCTTGCATTTGTGGCATTGATGTGAAGAATTGCAATATCCTCTTGGTAGATTTTTCCATTGATGGGAATCAGTGTCGTTTGCTATGTCTTCTGATTAGTTTGGGGTTGAAGTCTGTTGTGGATAGCCTTGGGCTTGTATTTTGATGCTAATTCCACTCCTCAGAGGGGCTGCAGATGAAGAGTTGCCTTGTTAACCTTCTCCCCACCTTAACTTTTCAAATAAAGGCTTGAGCCAATGATTGGGCAGGAGGAAGGGGGAGGAGCTGAGAGTTTAAGGGAGGAGCCACGGGGGATCAACAGGAGAGGGAGGAGCTACGGGGAATCGACAGAGAGGCTGCAGAGAGAGAAGCTCATGGCCTGGAGAAACTGCAAGTTATATGGTATAATATAGATGGAAATAGAGTAGTGTAATAGGAGATCTGCCCAATCTAGGCTTATAGCTTGTTTTGTTAACTGATTGAGTTGAGCTTTCTTTTACCGGGGAATTGGGTTGGAAACAAAAGTAGCAACAAAAGAAGTCTATTTTGCCGGATATTAAAATGGCTACACCACCAGCTTGCTTCTTAGGTCCCTTTGCTTAGACTCTTTTTTTCCATTATTTTTAACCCTAAGGTGATGTCTATCCTTGATTTATGGTGTGGTTTTAGTCTTTGTCTTTTTATTGGGGGACTTGGGAGCACTGATGTTGAGAAAAATCAGTGACCAATAATTATTGATGCCTGTTATTTTTTTTGTTGTTCTCTGTCTCTGTCTCTTTGTCTCTCTCTTCTCCCCTCCCCTCCCCTCCCCTCCCCTCTCCTCTTTCTCTCTGTGTGTGTTTCTTTTGACATTGCTAGTCTGGGATTATTTATTCCTTCTGTTTTGTTGGATGTTGTTAATTTCTTTAGGTTGGAGCTAACCTGTTCTCATCTTCTGAAGTGTTGGATAAATATTATAGATAGACATTGCTTAAATTTGATTTTATCACGATATATCTTGTTTCTTCCATATATAGTTATTGAAACTTTGCTGGGTATAGAAGTATGGGTTGGCATCTATGGTCTCTGACAATCTGCAGCACAGGCCCTTCTGGCTTTTAAAGTCTCCATTGAGAAGTCAGATGTGATTCTGATAGGTCTGCCTTTATATCTTTATATGTTACTTGGTCCTTTTCCCTTGCAGCCTTTAATATTCTTTATTTGTCCTGTACATTTAGTGTTTGGATGATTATGTGCCAAGGAGACTTTCTTTTCTGGTTTAGACTGTTTGGTGTTTTGTAAGCATCTCTGATATGTATCTCCTTCTTTATGTTAGGGAGGGGTGTGTGCATATGTGTTGAAAATATTTTCTTTGACCTGGAATTTTTCTTCCTGTATTCCTATTATTCTTTTTTTCCCACAGAAATAATACTTTATTTTTATTATTTCACATTACTAATTGAAACCAGTCTGTAATCAAGTTTAAGAGAAAAGTGGGAAAATAAGAAAAGTCAAGGTGATTGTGGGGATGCTTCAACTTTTATGGTAGTGGAGTATCTCCTGGGGCTGCTCCACATTGGGCCCTGTCTTCCGCAGCACACTAATATGTTTGTGATAATCCAGTCCTTCCGTATCACCCCCATTTCCAGGGTACATTAGTGGAAAGACATTCTCCGTTGTGTGTATAAAACTAAAATGAACAGTAGTAATTCTCCTGAACTTTCCTGAGCAAACCCCAGGGGAGCAGGTTGTGAATGCACCCAGGAGTTCTCTCACACATTTATTTTTGTGTGCACACAGATCTGCTTCCAGTTTGAATCCCATGCAGGGAGTGGCTTGTAATGCCAAAGGCTTTTTCCAACTTGTCCCACAACCACACCATTTATTTCTCCCCATTTACCAAGACTCCTGAAAATAACTATAATGATGTGTATGTTTGTGTGTATGTGTGTGTTTGTGTGAGTGGGGGGGGTCATATGAGGTGATATGAAGTGTGCCTATATCTTCTAGGATTGGCTGAAAGAATAACTTTCTCAGTTGTACATCACTGATTAAAGCTCCCCAAAGTAATGAAACAGGTATGGTGTAGTGATACCCTATTTTACAAAATGAAAAGGCAAACACGTGAAATCATTTCATTTTGAAAATATGTAAAACTTGACAGCTTTGAAGCTAAGGGGAAGCTGGCAGGTTAGGGAACTCTAGAGTTACAGTTTCTACTGGCTCATAAAAGCTCAACTTTTTCTATTTAGATCTTGAATGGCTTAAAGGGTCCACTTAAATTATAGGTGATTTTCTTTCTCCAACTTATACTGATTTTAACATAAATCTCAGGGCAGTGGTGGCGCACGCCTTTAATCCCAGCACTTGGGAGGCAGAGGCAGGTGGATCTCTGAGTTCGAGGCCAGCCTGGTCTACAGAGTGAGTTCCAGGACAGCCAGGGCTACACAGAGAAACCCTGTCTCAAAAAAACCATAAATCTCATGCACAAACATTTTCCCACAACATAAAATTCATCATCACAACACACAACGCAGAAACTGTAAACAAAATAAACCACCTATGTAGGTATTCTTAGAATCCATAGCATGTAGATAATCTGTTGGTGCTGTGAACACTGGACAACTAATATCGCTGGAGAAGGAAAGGTTGTTTCTCCCAGGGATGACCCTGTATCGGTTCTCCAGTATAGAGTGGCCTTATAACCATATACATAGACAAACAACAGAAAACAGACTCATCGGGATCTACTTATATCTTTTTGTGCATACATACATACATACATACATATAAGGAACATATATTTATCCATACAGTTAAGATAACTATAGTTAAGTTACCTTACAGTTAACTATAACTATAGTTAAGTTACCTCAAGGAGTTGTCCCAGAGCAAGTTAGATAAAGATGGATGGAGTACTTAGAGGATTTCATTACTTATTCTTATTATTCTTAGTTTTGATCTTTTCATAGTGTCCCAGATTTCTTGGATGTTCCGTGCCAGGATTTTTTTTTTTTAGGTTTTATTATTACTTTGACTGAGGCATCCATTTCTTTATGTATATCTACAATGTCTCAGATTCTCTCTTCCATCTCTTGTATTCTGTTTGTGAAACTTGCCTCCATGCTGTGCTTCCAGCAGAGTTCCTAAGTTTTTTCCTTCCAGATTCCCCTTAGTTTTGGTTTTCTTCTGGATTCTATATTGACTTTCACATCTTGAATGGTTTTACTTATTTCCTTCCACTGTTTGTGTTTTCCTCCATTTCTTTAAGGGATTACTTTGTTTCCTATTTAGGGACTTCCACCATGTTCAAAAGTGCTGTTTTAAGGTCTTTTTCTTTCTTGAGTTTTTAGCTCTGTTAGAACACTCAGCGCCTGCTGTGGAAGGGTTGCTGAACTCTAGGTGACATTGTCCTGGCTGTTATTGACTGTAATTTTATGCTGGTGTGTAGGCATCTGGGTATGGGAGGATTGTAATTCTAGGTCTTTGGTGGGTGTTTGGTTCCTTGGTTTCTGTTTCCTCTCTGGTTCTTAGGAGAGTGTGTTGTCTGTGTGTTGCCTGTGGGAAAATCTGGGGCCCTGATAGATACAGGTACTGGGGTAAAATGTGTTGCTGGGTATTCAGTTCTACTCCCTGAGACTTAGGAGTAAGGTTAGGCTTGTGGTGGTGGAGGGTCTGTACAAGAAGAAGGGAAGTAGGGTGTTCCAGAAGGATCTGCTTAGTCCCCTGGGAATGGGGGTAGAGAGTGAGGAGAGGCCACAGCAAAAAGTCTGCTACAGCGCTGGGGATGTGGGAGAGGTGAAGACCTTCAGTTGGCTTGCCTGCTTTCCTGTTTGGAGTAGTTTGTGGTTTCCTAGGGAGTGCCTGCTGGAGTTGAAGGCTGGGACAAAGTAATGAGTTGGGGGAATAAAGTTTGGAAGTGAAGATCTGTGTTATCCTCTGGAGATGGGTGTAGGATGGGAAGGGGGGGGCTGCAAAGCTGGAAATGAGACTGGGGGATTAATGTGGAGGAGCAGAGGGAGAGACTAATTAGCCTACCTGTTTCCCAGCCCAGCCTGGCTTTGGCTTCCCAGAGAGTGTATGCTAGACCTGGGGTGGGGGTGGGGAATGACAATGACGAAGTGAAGATTTGGGGGGAGTGAGGGAAGATCTGTGGGATCCACCCTGAGATTAGGAGGGAAGAGAGTGCTGCAGATGTTCTGTGGTAGATGTGGGAATGAGACTAGGGGATGGTTTGGGAGAATGGAGGAGAGGGGGTTAGATCTGTAGTCAGATCCTGCTTCTGTGACTGGAGTAGCCTGAGGGCTAGCTGGGAGTGCCTGCTGGAGATTGGGGCTGTGATAAAGCAGTGGTTGGGGAGGGAGGTCAGGAGAGGAAGATCTGAGGCTTCCACAGTCTTGGAGCAGAGGCAGGGGTCAGGGTGGGCTTCAGCAGGTGTTCTGTTACAGAGCTGCACATGGGACTGAGGGATTGCATTTGGAAATCCAGAGTGAGAGGTGAAGTCGGGCCTACCTGCTCCCTTGGCTGGGTGTTTTCTTACTGTCAGGGTTTTCCTTACAAGTTTTTACTCTTTTATTGTCTTGTTAATGATTTAGCACACTTTTATAATGACTTGTACGGATTTTGAAAATTCCAGTTGTACCATTTCACTCATCCTTCCCCCCTCTCCAGTCCCTCCCATGTCCTTATCAACTCTCAAATTCACGGCCCCTCTTTATTGCTGCTCCATCTCTCTCACAAGGCTGACCACTTGGAATTGGCTCACCCTTTCCAGGGCTTTTCTCTGGGGGAAGACCATGCCTCCTGCTCTCGGCATTTCCCTATTGCCCATGGTTCTTTGTTAGGATTGGGTCTTAAGGGCTCTTTGTGCTGCGGATCACACCCCTTTATTAGATATATGCTTTGCAAGCCCATGGCTTGACTTTTTATTCTCTTAATGGTAGTTTTTGAAATGGAGAAATTGAAAACATTTGAATCATCATATGAAAGATCAACCCTAAGCTCCGTGTGTATTAGGCCAGCATTTCTACCCTTGCTTTCCCCCAGGCTGCACATTTTAATGTAATCCATTTTTATTGTTTGTTCTTATTACCTATCTCATGTATCATAACTAACCTAAATGAAAGATGGAAAACTTCAAGGTGCTAACATAGAAGAAAACCTACCATGGTCAAGGATTAATGATATTTTTTAAGCTACATCCTGAATAGTATTATCTAGTTTGAGTTAATGTTTGTGCCATCTCTTTTCCCTTGTGTCAGTGTTGTTGCCCAGGTTGGTTCTAACAGGATAAATGTATCCCTGCCTTTTTCACGGTACCTGGGTAACCAAGTACAACTGGATGTGGTTAATGTGTGCCCAGGCTTTGCAGTTGTTGAAAACACTCTTATGTCCATTGAATTAGTTCTCTGTTTTCATCATAGATTGGGTTACTATATTAATGAGTCTTTCTGGGCTCTGAATCCTGTGTTAACTTGGTCTCTGCATCTTTTCTTTTGACAATATCATTCTATCTTTCCTGAGTTTGATCCCTTGTAATGCCAAAAAAAAAAATCACCTTGTTTTGATTATCTATAACTTTACAGTAAATGTTAAAACTGGTTTGTGTGAGTCCTCCAACTTGGTTTATCTCCAGGACTGTGTTGGTTGACTGTTCTACTTGTTTTTCTTTTCCACATGAGCTTTGAAATCAAGTTATAGTGGCAACAGAATCATTTGCTTGGCATTTTTACTGTTGTTTTTATTTTGAGTTAGGGTCTCTCTACATAGTTCAGTCTGGCCTTGCATCTGTGGCTTTAGTCCTTAAGTACTGAGATTTCAAGTGTGAGATATCATGCCTTGCTTCTCTGTTTTTTTTCTAATAGATACTTTAAACTTAATGATATAAAGTCCCCTCTAACACTACTTTAAAAGCAGTGTCTGTGTGTGTGTGTGTGTGTGTCTGTGTCCGTGTGTGTCCGTGTGTGTGTGTGTGTGTGTGTGTGTGTGTGTGTACGTACTTGTACCAGGATCTCATACATGCTAGGTAATCACTCTGCTACTGAAGTTGCATCTACTTTAAAAATGTATTTATTACTTATTTGGTGCTGGGAACTGAAGCCAGGGTCTCATTCATGCAGATCAATCAATTCTACTATCTGAGCTCTAGCCCTAGCATCTTTTCTTTCTTACTTTGAGACAGAGTCTTTCTAAGTAACTCAGACTGACATTTAACATAACTCACTGTATAACCTATATAAACCTCAAAGTTGTGATCCTCCTGCCTCAGCTTCCTGAATAGCTGGGATTCAGATGTGCATGCCTACCACCTCCTATAATATTGATATGCTATTTTTCATTTCATATAGGTACCTCTATGTGTGTGTGTGTGTGTGTGTGTGTGTGTGTGTGTGTGTGTAATATTGAGAGATGGTTTCATATAACTCAGATTGGCTACAAATTTACTATGTAGCTGTGGCTTGCATTGAACTCCTTATCCTTCCATCTCCCCAGAGTTAGGCTTACAGGTGTGTACCACATGCCTGACTTACTTGAAAAAAAAGATAAATTTATTTGGAGAGCTTTTAATCCACAGTTTAGATAAAAGTGTGATGTATAATTTCTAGGGATGAAGGAGTGGAGTTCAGCTCTTCTTCTGTTGCTGTATTATAGTTTAATTTCATTGTCCTGGGATTTATGGCAAAGTAACTAGGTGTTGAGATGTATTTACTACTTGGGATAACAACACAGGGGTCAAATTCCTATAGTGACTTTGGTTTTGTTTCCCTTCTTAATTCTGAGTTTGCCTACATCTAGCTCCTTTAGAAATGGTGTCTTGCAAATCCTTCAGTTGTAATTTACTCTTATGATACCAGAGCCCTGTTGGAGTGGTGCTCAAGCAATTGGATTAATTCTTAGTGTTTTACTGGGACTGTGTCTTGTGGCTGTGAACTTCACAAGTTCTCCAAGTGATACTTCTTGCCTTCTCTCCACCCTTTAGAATTCACAATCTACTTCCTTGAAGCCCTGGCCCTGTTGAGTATTTATTCCCCCCTCAGGTTAAACTGGACTAACTAGCTGGGGGCTAGAATGGGAGGAATGCCCTTCCCCCCAAAACAAGGAATAAGGCTCAGGCAAAGTACTTTCCCTTGGAGCATATTGGTCTGTTGTGAAGAAATCTCTGGGCATATTTCCCAAGGACTACTTATCTCTCCCTTAGTCAAGGTCGGGAGATCTTTCTAGGATCTTCACTGTAAGAACATGGGGAAGATTCTGGCAGTAGAGCTTTGCTGTGGGACACTGGAGACCGTGGGTTTCTCAGAGTGATGCTAGTCCACACAGCTCCTGCAGTTCATTCACATTGCCATTTGAGCAGAGCTACCTTTTGTTGTTCTTCTTATGGCTCTAACCCGCTTTATTCCAGGTAAGCAGATCTCGGCCGGGAGTCTTTGGATAAACTATCACTTCAGACTTCAGGGTCACAGTGTCTTCTGTAGCTTCAGTCCTCTGATGGTCCAGGAAAAAAAAGACTTTTTTTTTTGTATTGTCTAGCCTTTTCTATTTTAAAGATAATAGTAAGTATTTCTAAACTGTTTATGTGGAAAAACTGACTTTGAAAGTTCTGCATTTATTGTTATTTTTGATTAAATTTAGTTTTGGAGTTTTTGAGACTAGGTCTCATTCTATAGTCTAGATTAGTCACGATTTCATTATGTAGACCAGGCTGCCTTTGAACTCATGGCTTACTCTCTGGGGTACTCCTAGCTGATTTTTTTTTCCTTTGGCATGCTAGGCAGACCCTCTACCATTTGGATTATCCCCACCCCAGCCTCCTATTTATTTAGAAACAGTAAATCTACTGTAGTGATCCTTTGATAGTACTGAAATTTGTGGGATTGTTGTCTACATTACTTTGTTCAATTTCTGTTAAATGGTAACGGAGAAGAGTATTGTACTACTTCAGGGGTGTGGACTGCATGGTACCGGGGACAGAGATCATTGCTAGTCAGTAGGTCCTTAAAATGTATATGGTAACCATGTTGCCATGTACCTGTAGCTCTAGTTAATCATATGCTATACATGCTGGATCCCAGTAAGGGACTGGGCTGTTCTAATTTCCATTAAGGAGCTTTTCTTTTCCAAGTATTGGTAGTGCCAGTTTATGCAGAAGAGGACTTTCAGACGCAGCCCCTATACTGTTTTTAGTTCCTCAAAGTTAAGGTCCTCTCAAATGTCTCTCAGTATAGTATGGATGACCAAAGAAAAGCATGGCTAAAATAATATTCCCGGAAGCTCTAAGGCACCCAAAAAATAAAATTGTAAGAGGCAGAGGGAGCAGGCGACTCCAAGGAAGCAGTGTTTCTTGGGCACAGCAGGGCAGCTGCAATATGAACTCCCAGTGGTTGTGACAGCATACACATGTCCTGTGCAAGCCCAAGCCAGAGCAAATCTCAGCGCGGGGCTGAAATCCCAGCCACAGCTGCAGGGCTGTCGTCTCCTGTTACCTGCTAGAAGATGGAGAGAGAGTTTTAGTGGAAGACCACACATCCAAGAATATTGAGCAGCACAAGGGAGGCTGTGTGTGTGTGTGTGTGTGTGTGTGTGTGTGTGTGTGTGTGTGTGTTGGGGGGGGTTGGAGGGAAGAAAGGGAAAGAAAAAAATGGTGCAAGTATATCATCTTTAAAAATAAAAAAAATAATTTAAAAAGGATACAAAGTTAGGTGGGTACATTTTTGAAGAGTTGTCGGGGTAGTTGAATGTGATTAAAACATCTAGGAAACTTAAAGAACAAATTTTGTGTTGCGTGTGTATTATTAAAAAAAATACGAATATCTGCTTTGTTTTAGAGCTGGCAGATCTGTAAAATCCACCAATATTAAGGCAGTTGCCAAGGTTATACAGCTAATGCAGTGTGGAGCTACAATTATAAGTTATACTTTCTCCCTACCGGTTGATAAGTCCTTCCACCAGAAAGATTTCCTCATTTATGAAGCCACCTTCCTGTTCTAGTGTTCACAAGATACTGTCTCTTGATCTGTCTCTAAACAGTCCAGCAATCTGCCTCCTGGAACATAGAATCTGCTCTTTGCATGCCCTGCCTCTATTCCTCTTGGTTACTATTTTTCTTTGTTGTTATTTATTTATTTTTGTAACAGGGTTTCTCTGTGTAGCCAAGGCTGTCCTGGAACTCACTCTGTAGACCAGGCTGGCCTCTAACTCAGAAATCCGCCTGCCTCTGCCTCCCAAGTGCTGGGATTACAGGCGTGTGCCACCACTGCCTGGCTCTTTTTCTTCTTTTTAAAATCATTCCTATGGGCTCTGGAAAAGTAGCTCAGTGGTGGGTTAGAACACTTGCTTAGTGTGGGCAAGGCCATGAGTTTCAGTCCTAGCACATAAAACACATAAATTCATATGATATATAATCAATGAAAATAAAGCCTATTTCAATGCCATGCAGAAAGTCCCCCTCTTCCTACTCCTGTCACTTCAGTTCTTTCTGTATCTAGTCATGCCCATAGACTAATTGACTGTCTCTGCATCTCTCGAGCTCTGTCTCTGATTTTTAAGGGTCTTAAGATGAAATTTGTGTCAATCCTCCTGCCTCAGCCTCCCAAGTGCTGGGATTATGGGCACAGACCATCAAGCCAAGCTCTCTTTTTCTCCCCGCCTCCATAGCAATAGGTACCAAACTCAGGGCCTTGAACACCATCAGGTACTCATCTCCATCCCTAGGCCAGACATACACTTTAAAAAGAAACATACTTTATGATGGTTTTTGAGATGAAGTATTTCTGGGTAGCCTGGTCTAGCCTCAAACTCAGGATAATCCTCCCGCATCAGCCTTCCAAGTGCTAGGACTACAAGCCAGAGTTATCACGCTGAGCATTTCTTAGGCTTAGACAAGTTTTATTCATTATGTGTGAGGAACTTCTGTTTCAAAGCACTTTGGTCCCATAGGACTGGACCAGTTCATCGATCCCAGGTGTGTAGTACTCTAGTCAGCATTGCAGTGAGGAACACATATACTGCTATGTCCAAATAGAACTAGCTTTAAGAGTAATTCTCAGATCAGCTATATATGTGATTTTTTTGTCTTGTCTTATTTGCCTATGAAGTCCAGGCTGATATGGAACTTGCTATGTAGCTGAGTCTGGCTTTGAATACCGTCCTTGACCTCCTGTTTGTTCCTCTTAAACACTAGGATGACAGGAGCATGCCAACATGAACGACATTTTTGTTTGGTTGGTTTTGTACTATTAGGTATTGGATCCTGGGCCTTGTATATCTACTAGCCTAAGAGCTCTTAACAGTGTGACCTATAGCCCCAGCTATGGTGTTTAATACTCATTTTCTATACATGATATCACATTCTTCTTGTGGATTTAGGAAGAGTCTCCTGGTTGGTATTCTCTTATTGGCAATCTTTTGTCCCTATGATTTTGTTGTTGTTGTTATTGTGTTTTGAATATTGATAGCGAGAACCCAGTATAGACTTAGATATAAGTTACTAGGCAGAATCATGCTACCCAGATGAGTTCTTAGCCCTGTGGTTTGTAGTGTGTATTTTAGGGCATTTTTCCCTAACTATTTTATTATGAATCCTTATATCAGCCCCATAAATGTGTAACTTTGGGAATGAAGGAGGAAAGAGCGAGTAGAGGCACAGGGTACTGTCTGAAACAGGCCTGGTGAAGCAGGCTTGTAATGTCAAACAACCGAGGAAGCTGAGGCTGGAATTGTACAAGCTCAAGAGCTGCTGTGACCCCAGGCAGCCTAGCGAGATGCCATCTCAAAATAACCAAAACTGGGACTTCCTGGTAGAATACCTGTGTCCCATGTGTGATGCCCTAGGTTAGCAGCTAAGCTCCTTTATTACCAGTTCTGCGTTAGTTTATGGGGCACCCCAGTTAGTAGAAGCATGAGGAGAACGATCCTCATGTTGTTTGTCCTAACATTGACTAGTAGCACCCTGGCTCTGCTGTTAGTGAAACCATGTTGGGTCAGGAACTTCCAGATTCAAGCAGATGCTAGGAACAGGACATAGAGCTGGACACCCCAACAAAAGTCCACAGCTTCGAGGGATGTATGTAGTGGAGACAACGGATAAGGGTAGAAGTACCAGAATTTATATCCCTGCTCATCTCCAGGATTCCCCTGCTCCTTTCTCTTATGCTTTACCTTCTCATTTTTGTCTCGTAATCCTCCAAGAGCCCTTTAATAGCATGTATATGGAATGTGTTGCAGTTCTATTAGCTAGTTCCCTCATAACTCTTTTTATTGTCTGTCTCTCTTCAGAGTTACAGTAAAGAGTTTTGTCTTCCCTATCTTTCCCATGTCTTAAATACTTGCCAGTCATAAGCTGTGCTGTGACAAAAGCCAAGCTGAAGAGTCCTAAGTGAAGTGAATTACAGGGGTGATACTCAGCTCAAAACAGGACACTGCTCAGTGGATTACTTGTTGGATCCTGTACTGGTGTGCTGTCTAGGTTTATTTGTAGCTGGACTTGTCTGGCCAACTGCTGGACTGTGGGAAAGCTCAGGCATTTTCAAGGGATGTGAAGGGCACTCTTTGGGAAAGAGGTTATGGAGAGATATGGTAGTATTTTAGTCTTTAGCAACCTGAAGATCATTTATACATGCACAGAAACAGAGCAACAGAATCACCCAAGGTCCATCGAAGTATTTCAGAGTCTTGTGTATTCAGCAGTACTCTCCAGGGTTTAGAGGCAGGCCCAGTTGACTGACAAGTGCTTTTTGGCCACTGCATTTGGTAACTGGGAAACTAAGATAGAAAGCAAGACACCCTGCAGATGAAAAGGTACCATACATGTTGACAAATTGTTAGAGCTTTGCCTAGCCTGTGTTCTTAAGCATGTAAATGAAGTGGAGTATGATCATGTATGTTATGGAGTGATCACCAGTGGAAGAACCAGGGGAAGACTGGAAAAGGGAAAATAGGCACGGAAGTGAGAAGTGGCCCATAGTGGGTTCCTCATTCTTACTGGCGAACGGAAGCCCTTTAAATGACCACGGGATGAGCATCTCGTGCTGGGCATCATGCTGCATTTATATTCATAGATGGAGTTGTATTGGATATAACGTATTCCTGTAAACCCAAAACACAGCCTTGAAAAGAACTATTTTATAGACAATAATAACCCAGTCTATTTCTGTAAGTACTTATTTGATATAGTAACAGGTGATGTTACTAAAACAATTCTTCAAGGTCTATACAGGAGGGTTTTTTCTCTCCCTTCTTGTGTTTTTGTTAGTGTTTAACTAGTTCACTTAATCAGTTACTATTCAACCCCCTAGATAAATTTCTAATGGCTTGTTGCTTGGGGATTGGAATAAACATTATTCCCAAATCAGAATTTATATTCTTATATTTAAAGGGTTTTCTAGTTTTAAACAGGTGATTTTGTTGGGAGGGGAAGCCTGGAAAAGGCCTTCTATAGCACAAAGTGGGTTTAGTGATTTCATGTGTATGCCACCTTGTTCAGGCAGTGTGTTTCTAAGGACCGTTGCTGAGTCTTCAGACCTAAATATAACTTACTGAGAGGCCAGTTCAAACTTCACTCCCCCTTTTTTGACTGGCTTACTGTTTGCTTTCTCCAGACTTGGGCCATGCAAATCAGTCTTTGAGGGAACTTTTCTTTTATCATTTAACTAAATTTTTAATGTAAATCATTTTCCTTTTAGAACATCAACTTTGTTTCCGCATGCAACATTCACCATGCTATCAAAGCTTGAGATAAATTTTACTGTTTTTCACGTATGTGAGGCAAAAATCTAAACTCACTTTGCTGCCCTAATTTGAAATGTAGACTTGACTAATTTTACTCTGCTTTCTTCTCACTGCATGGATACATTAGATGAACTCATAACATGGTGTTTTATAAAAAAAAAAAGGCACTTGCATTTTGCTGCATTAATTACACCTTGCTAGTTGCTCCTGCCTCTTTTGACCGGCAAGTTTTATGAGTTTCCTCTGTGTAGTTGAGAAGTCAGCCTGCAGCAGGGCATGCGCAGGAACTTCAGTTATTTGTCAGATCAGGCACAGAGAGTTGGTGAAAGAGTGTAAGCTACTTAATCCGGCTCCCCAAGGAAAGCTCAGATGGCACCATTGCCATCATCTTCACCACCGCATCTTAGATATGTCATACTTACCATTCTAAACCTTATGGTGAATATTTTTAAATCTCTTGTCCGCACTTCTCCTAAATGTTCTTTGAAAGGTCATCATTGCTCAAAGTTTTCAAAACATCACAGTAGGAGTCACAACTTTGAAGCTACCAAACAATCTGGCTAGATCTGTGTTCTGGAAAGATAACTCTGCTTGTCTCTAAATATTTACCCTATTGTGTTTTTAATCATATGATACATCAAAAACTGGTAAGCGTTTTGTGTTATTTCCCAGACTTTCAATCGATCTACACTAAGCATTCTTTATGGTGAACATATGTTACAGATTACAAATCTGGCAGAGAAGTGGATAGAGGCAAGAAAAGAATTCTTAAATACGCAGCTTGTCAAAGTGAACCTGGTGACTCATTTCTTAATCTAAATTGTAATTAAGCCTCATTTTAGCATGAAAGCTACACCATGCCTAGTAACCCTAGTCTAGTACTCAAAAGAGCTTTACTTGGGATAGAAAAGGTTTCTAGTGGAGAAGTGCTGTTTGTGTCTTTGTTGAAGCTGTGAATGTCATGAGAAATTGTCAATTAATGTTGTTAACATGGGTCTACCTATTCAAACTACACAGAAATATAAACTACTTAAGTATCCAAACATGTTATCTTCGCTAACATGGCTGCTATAATCTGTGTCTGCTGAAATGTAAAATTCTTTTAAAACATCCATCCTGCTTGATAATATAGGTGGTTGTCAGTGGTCTTCAGATACTGTAGTTAAAATTTTGATTAACAAGGATTAATTTGAGTCTGGGCATATAACTTTCTTTTAATCTGACAAACTAAACATTCTGTTGTTTATGAGTATCACCCAGGGCTTACAAACAAGTGTTGCTTTTTGCAGGATTTTAACTCATTGCCACGTAAATGTAGTTTCCACTCCGTTTGAATTCTGTTCATTAATGCTCTATTAGTTCATCAAGATATAATTATGATGAACTAAATGAGTATAAACCTCACACAGTGCCTTGCACTTCATAGAGTGGTGCTGCGTTAACATTTCAGGATGCATTGGGCCGAAAGAGCCGATGAAATTAATAACATTTCAAAGCTCTACATATAGGGTTTGATTATTGGAGCACACTGTAACTGGGTCAATGTTAAATGGTGGCTGTCCTGCTGATTCACTTAGGGAGTTAAGAGATGACAGTTTTATCTTCTTTACTGGGCTGGCCTTACTGCACAATTAATTAAGACCTGCTTAAAAATAGCCTTCAGGATAGGGCCAGAGATGGGAAAGCCTTTACAATAATGGAACCTGAGGAGTGAATTTACTATCAGGGCTACAGTAGCTGCTCAGCCAGGTTGGGTTAATAATTACAGCGCATGCTGCTTTTTCTTTTTTTTTTTTTTGAAAAGAGCACTACAACTTCGAGACTCTTTCCCCCCCTTCTCTACCTCCTACCTACCTGTCTCCCTGACTTCCTTCCCAACTTCCTGCTCCTCCCCCATCTTCCTCTGTTCCTGCCTTCCTCTCTCCCCATTTCCCCTTCCTTCCTTTCTTCCTTTCTTCCTTCCTTCCTTCCTTCCTTCCTTCCTTCCTTCCTTCCTCCCTCCCTCCCTCTCCCCTTTCTTTCTTTCCAATACCTTACCATGTAACTTGGGCTGTCTGTCCTCAAGTTTGCAGCAATCCTTCTGCCTCAGTCTCCTGAGTACCAGAGTTACAGTTCTGTGTTGCTATCCCTGGCATTATTTTCAGTACCAGGAATTGAATCCAAGGCCTGCCAGGCAAGTGCTCTACCAACTAGTATATAGCCACAGCCCTCTCTATCTTCTTGGTTGTACTCTAAGGCTTCCAACTGGTTAGGTGCTAGTTAAGAACTGTCTTTGAGACTGGAAATGTCATTCATTTAGTAGAATGCCTAGCATGCATGAAGCCCTAGGTTTAATTCCCAGTGTAACATAAAATTGGGTTTGGTAGCATATGTCTGTGACGCCAGCACTCTATAATTTCAGTACTCAGGAAGTAGAAGCAGGAAGATTAGAAATTCAGGGTCGCTGGGCGGTGGTGGCTCACGCCTTTAATCCCAGCACTTGGGAGGCAGAGGCAGGAGGATTTCTGAGTCTACAAAGTGAGTTCCAGGACAGCCAAGGCTGTTTTTCGAGAAACCCTGTCTCGAAAAACAAACAAACAAAAAAACAAAACAAAACAAAGAAATTCAGGGTCATTCTTAGCGACATAGGAAGTTTGAGGGCTAGCCTGTGCCACATGAAAGTCTATATTTTTTTTTTTTTAAAAAAATGGTTTTGCGGTAATTTGATATGCAGTTTAGGTTGTTTTTTTTTTTTAATTTTTCTTTTTAAAAGTGTGGTACTGGGGATTTAACTCGGCCTCGGGCATGCAAAACATGTGCTACCTCAGAGCTGCATGTCCAGCCCCCAAACAACTCTGTGTGTGTGTGTGTGTGTGTGTGTGTGTGTGTGTGTATGTGTGTGTATGGGAGGCAGAGAACAGAAGAGAGATAGCAAGTGCCATCCCCTTTTCCTCTTTGCTGTTGGCTTTGCCCCCTTTGAGCCTGGGCTTTACTTAGCACGAAGCTCCGTTCGAGAGGCTGGCTGGAGTAGCTCCTGGGATCCCCTTGCTTTGGCCCCCAGAGCTAAGTCTACAAGCATGCACAGCCACAGTCAGCTCTTTAGCTGCATACTGGGGATTTACTTCACAGGTCCTCATGCTGGTAAAGCATGTACCCTACCCACTGAGCTACCTCCCCTATCCCAAAACAATGATAGCTTTGAAACAGAGGCTTGCTATGTCATCCAAGCAGACCCAGAATCCTAGGCTCAAGTCATCACCCTCACAAAGTAATTGAGACTTCAGGAATGTGCTGGTGCACATGCTTTCTTCGAATTTTGTTCTTTAATTATAATGTGTACATATAAAAGGACACACAACACATGTGTGTATTTTTAGATATACAATACATATATGTGTGCTTTAAAGAATAATTAAAGCTGGTCACTTGTTACCATAGCAGGAAAAATGACCAGCATTTCAGAGGCCTTCCTTTTGCTGCATATTCTTCACAGACCGCAGTTTTGTCTGGTAGATCCTGTCTTTCTTTATGTCATTTTCTTCCTTCTGCAGTGATTCCTATCCTAAAATTTAGGCTTGCCTACCATTGGGTTCAGGAGTAGAGCCATGCTGTTATGAGCTCTTTTATGTCTGGAATCTTTCAGCATTATGTTTGTGAGATTTAAATTCATTTTTACATTATTTGATTTGATTTGATTTGATTTTGATTTTTTTTTTTTTTTGAGACAGGGTCTTGCTATTTCACCCAGGTAATTTGCAAACTTGCTAGCCTCTTAAGTGCTAGAATTGTAGACATATGCCACCAAGCCCACGCTAGTGGTGTATTTAAAAAGTAGTAATTTAAAAATCCTAGTAATTCTAAAGTTTCTGGACATCTCTACTTTGATGTTTGGTTCTTTTTGCTAAATGAGGTATGAAGTGTAAAACTTGCCTGACCTCTAATCTTCTGAGCTGACAAAGCCTCCCCCTACCCATTTGATGGCGTTTGTTTCGATGAGACTACATCTTTAAGGCTTCTGTGCTAGGTTAAAAAATCTTCCTTTCTCCAAGGCCGGTCCAAGGGTCTGGTCATGTGATCTCATCGGTGACATCACACTCTGACCAACCGGGAGCACTGGTGGCTCTTTAGGTGGCGTTTGTTGCTGTGAAAAGCAGAGAAAGCAGCAAGTGCCCTTCTAAAGCACCCCAGAGCGGGCCTCCTCCTGTAAAAGCACCTCAACCTAAATGAGCAAATGCGGGCTGCCAAGGTTGTTTCTTCCTTGAGGCAGAAAAAAAGAAAACTGTGAACGAAGGTAAGCAGACTGAGCCCAGCCCAGGAATGAAGCATGCTCCGGGAACAGGGGATCTGGAGAATTGCAAGCAGTCTGTAGTAGGATTCTAATCACTGCCTGCCCACGTGGTTGGGGCCTGATAATTGCCTCTCTAGCCGGAGACAAACGACAAAGGAGGATGCGATGCAGTGGTGCTCATGTTACCTAGTGATGTAATAGGATTCTCTTTTTTCCTGCCAGGACGCTGTTGCAGATCTTCATTTTGCCTTAAAGCTGGGGGTGGTGGAGGAGCTCGTTTGATATATATTGTAACGTTAGACAGCTATCTGATGCTTCTTAAGAATCTTTCACAAAATCCTCCCCCCCCCCTTCGGGAAAGGAGAACTCTGAAACTAGAAATTCAATGGAAGCATTAACCTGCTTTGAAGGAGTTGGTTTCTGGTTGTTTGCTGTCCTGCGTTCATGTGAGCATTTTAAGTTGAGAATGGAAACGGCTTCATTCAGCTCCCTCCTTCCCACGTACTTTCTTCTCTTTCTGCCCTTTTTCTCCCTCCAAGCTCTTAAGCATAGCAGCTTTCGTCTTTATCAGCATGCCATTGACAGGATAGGATAGGCTGGGGTAGTGATTCAGCAGACATCCATTTTACAGCCAGGTAGAAGTGAAGATAGGAAAAGGACTTTGGTTTGAGGTTTTAAGATTAACTTGCTCACCTCCTCCAAGCCACTCCAGTGACTCACCCACCCGCAGATGATTAGGACTCTGCTGAGTTTTTGCTTTCAAACCTCTGAATTGCTTGTAAAATGTGTGCTGAATTAGGCAGTCAGCAGACTTACAGTTGGTAAAACAGGTTCCATTTATCTTGTTCATTTAAACTTCTGCCATGAATGTGCCGCTTGCAGCGTTGTGCAGGGAGATGATGGAGAAAGAGTCAGCTGAGGCCACCTTGGGCCTTTACTGAAGACAGGTTGCTTAGCGAATTGTCTGGACAAAGCCTTTGTCCCTGCTAGATTGGCGTTGTAAATGAGAGATTTGGCTGTGTGAGTCGAATGAGGGAATTACTCTGCATTCTCCCTGTGTGCATTTATATAGCTTCCTCAATGCTGTTTTTACATTTTTAGTTTACTAGCAAAATATTGTTTCATCAGATGATGTTGCCAAAATATTTTAACAAGTTTATAAGCAATCCTTACCATGTGTCAGTGCAACTGCTTAGTTTTAAACATCCCCCCATCCTTGCCATTTGTTGAATGCAGTTTGGATCATCTGATGTTTACTGTCACATATGTGCTAAGGCAGTATGGGGAGCAAGAGATGGTGACGCATTTTTATAACACCAGTTACTCAGGCGGCCGAGATCAGACCATTACTAGTTCTAGACCCACTTGGGTAACATAGTGAGTCTTGATTCAAAGGGGAAAGAAAGACATCGTAGGAAGGCTATGATGAATTCAATGGAGAGAAACTATTGAAGATCTGTGAGTCTAGAAAAGGAAGATAAAACATCCACACCTAAGTAGCTGTAATAGAAAAACTAAATGCCAAGCAGACTAAGAACCATGATTAGTGAGTGCACTCGGATGTTGCTTAGTTGAAGGACCTAGGAAGGACAGTTCACTGCTAAGCCAAGCATTGTTGTCTAAATCTCTACTTGTAAATATTTAACTTTCCGACATACTGTGAAAAAGTCTCTACCAACCCATTATATTGGAGATCAAAGCATTCTATCTACTGAAGGAAAATTCGTACATTCCAATCAGCTTAACTCTTGAAGAGGCCAGCATTTTTTCTTTCAAGTCTCCAACTGGGTAAAAAACTACCTCATAGGATTAAATTACTGCCTTACAAAGTCTAAGATGGTTCTGGATGTGATGCATTTGCAGAGCCTCGGAGCCTTTCATCTCCTTTCCATGAACTGAAATACCTAAGCTGCTCCAGGCTCCTTCCTGTCTTCTGTTCTGTAAATACTTTTCTCACTACACACTAGCTTCTGTCATTTCTTTCTTTATACTATTACTGTCCTGGGTCCCTGTCCATTCATAGTGCCTTTAGTTGCTCCTTATTTGAGCCTAGATCACAGAAACTTGTGACTGTGATGGATATCCCAGTAGGTGATTGCATGCTACCTAAACCGTAATCATCAGATAGTTTGTGGGGACATTAAAAATGTTGGCTGTCCAATGTACTAAGGTCTGTTTGCTCTTCAATACAGGGAACAAGTCATACAATGGTGGTGGAGTAGGCTCTTCAAATAGAATCATGGACTTCTTGGAGGAGCCAATCCCTGGTGTAGGGACCTATGATGATTTCAACACAATTGATTGGGTGAGAGAGAAATCTCGAGACCGAGATAGGCACCGAGAGGTAAGGCAATGATGGTCTGTGAGTAACTGTTTGGAAACATGGGAGAGGGGCATTAAAGAACTAAATTTGTTGTATACTTTCCTTTTCTCAGCCCCGCAGCTGATGGAATCTGAATTATATTGGCAACATAGGGTTTCTTTTCTTTCCTTTTCTCCTCCTCTTCTCTTCTCTTCTCTTCTCTTCTCTTCTCTTCTCTTCTCTTCTTTCTTTCTTTCTTTCTTTTTCTTTTTCTTTTAATTTCTCATCTTTTTTGAGATCAGTCTTACTCTGAAGGTTAGTCTGCCATGAAACTCACTTATGTAGCACATACTGACCTTAAACTTCTGCATACCCTTTTGCCTCCCCAATGCTTGATTAACAGACTACCATACCTGGCTTCATTTTGTAAGATATTTCTGTTTTCATTCTTGGTTTGAAAAGTTGTGCCTAATGATTTCTCTTCCTGTAGAAGGTTGTTGAAAGGGACATTCATGGTTTAGAAATGCAGAACATGCCTCAGCATAGGTGAAAAGGAATATTCAAGGTTCTCTTCTCCCATCTCTTAAAGCAAGGTCTCTAAAACCAAGCAAAGTAAATGGGCCTCTTTCAAAGGAATAAATAAATTACCCTAACCCTATACTGTACTAAAGAGTATAGGTTCACCTCCGTGTGATTATAGCTCTTGTAAAACCATAAAATCAAAGTAAATTTAAGCACTCAGTACTAACAAAAACCACAAGACTGATCAAAGTCATATCCAACACTTTAATTTAATGTGATAGGTATTTTTAGAGCTATGGAGTAGGTTGTATAAATTTGACAAAAGAATTCCATCACCTCTCTTCTCACAGTACTGGGAAATTTTCTCAGAGCCATCTGCCAAGATCCTTTGACTCTTTTATTATTGTTATTATCTGTTGTTTTATTGAGACTTTATTCAGGCTAGCCTGGAACTCACTGGGTTGATAATCTAAATTGGCTAGAACTCTTGATCCTTTCTCAGATTCTGCCAAATATTCTCACCAACACATGAAACCCAGAATTAGGTTGCCCCAGGTACAGGTTTTGAAAGTTCCTTTTTTTTCCCCAGGGATGCATTACTAGTGATTGAATCCAGGGCTTTGCAAAGGCTAGGCAGTATTCTGGCGGTAAGGCATAACTTAAACCCTTTTCACTTTTGATTTGGAAACATGCTTTCACTGTTTTAGTTAAGTTGGCCTTGAACTTGTACACAGGTTTAGCCTAAGCATCCCAACTGATTTCACTTTGTGTGTTCTCCCCTCCCCTCCCCTCCCCTCCCCTGCCTCTCTCTCTCTCTCTCTCTCTCTCTCTCTCTCTCTCTCTCTCTCTCTCTCTCTTTCTCTCTCTTTCTGACAGGGTTTCTTTGTGTAACATCCCTAGTTGTCCAGGAACTCTGTAGGCTGGCCTCAAACTCAGAGATCTGTTTGCTTCTGCCTACAGAGTGCTGAGATTAAATGGGTACACCACCACCGCCAGGCTCAGTTTTCTTTCTTTATATTCTGTGTCTTTCTTTTTTAATCTTGGAATTTAGTGTAATGTAATATAGTGCGTGTTTGTGTGTGTGTGTGTGTTTGTGTGTGTGTGCACAGGCCTGCATTCACATGTCACTGGGCCATCTTGTTGACCCTCAAAATATGTAATAAAGTTCCTTTTGATATTTTATAATTCGTTATTCTTTGTGATGTTGCTGCAGATGAAGGTAGGGTAAATCAATTTTCAGGATAAGAAATAGTGCTCCAAAGAAGGGTAGTACCAGTAAGAACACTAGCAGAATATTAGTCTCAAAAATATGGACATGAGCCAACAAGCTGGATAAGTGTACAGAAGTACTTGATGCGAAGTCTGATGAGGAACCCACATGATAGAAGGAGAGAACAGATCTCAGCAAATTGTTCTCTGACTGGTTCCCAAATGCTTGCTATCTCTGTCTCTCTGTCTCTGTCAGTGTCTCTGTCTGTCAATATAAAAACTTAAAGCTAAAATAAAACACAATAAATATATGAACACTATGGCTTTAAATTGACAATGGTAAGACCTAAACATTCGCTTTGTGTTTGTGTTGTTGTGTTGTGCTGATGTCTGAAACCTAAGGAGCCATGCACCAATACCACTTAGTGTCTGGGGTGACAAATCACAGCCCAGGAGAGTGAACTTCAAGTTGGCACTCAGCTCTGCCATTGTTTTTCTATTCCTACAAAACAGTCTTCGCTGGGAATCAACTCTTCTTGAGACAGCTGTTATCCTGGGCAGAAAAAGAGGTCTGCAATCCACAGGTTGATGGTATTAAGTGGAGTGTACCTTGGCCATTACAATAAATTGGTGGAATTAGAGTGTACCAATGTTTTCTTTTTTTTCCTAGATTACCAACAAAAGCAAAGAGTCAACATGGGCCTTAATTCACAGTGTGAGCGATGCTTTTTCTGGTTGGTTGTTAATGCTCCTTATTGGCCTTTTATCAGGTATGGTAAACTAGAGAATTTTTAAATTTAGTTTACATCCCGACCAATTTCCCTTCCCTCCTCTCCTCCCAGTCCCTCTCCCTCTACCTCCCTCTCCCCACCCTGCCTCCATTTCTCTTTAGAAAAGGGGAGGCCTCCCATGGATATCAACCTACCCTGCATATCAAGTTGGAGTAAAACTAGGCTCATCTTCTCCTATTGAGCTAGAGGAGGCAGCCCAATAGGGGAAAGGGTCCCAAAGGCGGGCAACAGAGTCAGACATAGCCCCTGCTCCCACTGTTAGGTGTCCCACATGAAGACCAAACTGCACAACTATAACATGTGTAGAGGGCCTAGGTCAGTCCCATGCAGGCTCCCTGGTTGGTGGTTCAGTCCCTGGGAGCCCCAATGAGCCTAAGTTAGTTGAATCTATGAGTTTTCTTATGGGGTCACTGACCCCCCCCCCCGGCTCCTCCAATTCTTCCTCCAGTAGTTTTTAAATGTAATGTTCCAGAATTATAATGTGCACTTTCTGAATTGAGGCAAGTGCTATCTATGCTCTCCCATCTGAAATGAATTGCTGCTGAACCTTTGGCATCGCAGAGTCCTATCTGTAAATGTGTTCTAACACACACACCTGTATCAGCTTCCTCAAATCAAAGAAGAAACACCTGCTGTTCAATGTCATGATCGTTTTAAACATTTTAAAAATAATTGCATAGACTAAAGGTTGGCTGTCTTTTCTTTTTCATTACAGGGGTCATATGATCCTAAATATCTTAGGAGTCATGAGTTAAATGATCTCTGTAGCATCTACACCACTCTGTTATTGTTCCACAAAGGCAGCTGTATATCATAGGTAAACAAATTAGTCTGGCTGTCACTGGGACATCTTTACTGACAGACATCAAAGGTGGACCGAATTTGGTTCTCACATTGTAGTTTGCCAGTCCATGGTTGAGGGTACTCAACTGTACCTTCTGGCTCTTCCAGGAGAGAGAGGACAGTTTGGAGTTGGTTAATAATAGATTGTATAGTCTGTAATGCCAAAAAAAACAGAAGGAGCATAGAGAAGGAAAGGTCATACATTTGGTGATTAGAAACACTTCAGCGTTCTCAATGAAACCTCAGCTATATGTTGGAAGCCAGATCTCAAGTGTTGATAGTCATTGGAAAGAAAGGAAGGACAAAACATTGAAATGGTAGGCAAGGACAAGACGAGACACTATTCTTTGGGAGTGGGGAAGGTTAATAAAATCTATAGCTAGAGAAGAAAGAGCCATTTGTAAAAAGGAGGAGATGTAGAAATAAAGAAGACAGGACTGAAGATGGTAGTGTAAAATACAAAATGCACATATGTAACAGCCAGAGGATAGAGCAAAACATAGGACTAGAAGGCCTTGTTAATTTTGTGAATCCAGGCAGTCAATGTAATAAAAGTTAGAACAGAAATCTCAGGGTTGGAGTGGCCAAAAGTAGCTGTTAGAAAATGCTGGATTTGACTAGAGCATTCAAGTAGGCGGTAACACTTGCAGTACTTAGCAAAACATACACATAATGTGGCCTTTCTCACCCAACAGAATGTAGGCACAATATCCTCAACTGTTTAATGTGTTTCTTGTCAGTGACTTTTTCCCTCTTGTACACACAGGGCATTTTGTTTTTAAATGTGGGAGACCTATAACAGAGACAGTGTGTCTGAGTGTAACAGTCTGGGGATTCAGGGGCTGTGAGTTTTATAACACCTTTACCATTTTCCCTATAGCGTGATTCTGGGTCATTTACTTTCTCTTGGCCAGAGTTTCATCTTTTAACTGACACATGACAGCCAAAATTAAAGTACTTTAACTATCTTAGTGCCTATCAGCTTACCTACCAGTCACTGCTTATGGTCCCATTTTTTATTTTATTTTCTTTCTCATCAATTTCTTTGATGGATATTCTGTATATGCTTCCTTGGTTAGACTGAGACTTCTTTTTTGAGAATTTTCTGCTGATTCAGTTTTTAAACATTTATTTATTTACTTTGCATCCCAATATCAGCCCCCTTCCCAGTATCTCCTCACACAGATCCTCCCCCCATTCCCTCTTCCTCTGAGAAAGGGGACCCCCCCCTTGGAATTCCCCCACCCTCATTGCATATCAAGTCTCTGCAGGACTAGGTGCATCCTCTCCCACTGAGGCCAGACAAGGCAGCCCACTTAGGGGAATGTGATCCGCAAGCAAGCAATAGATTCAGGGACAGCCTTGGCTACAGTTGTTGGGGGACCTGAATGAAGACCAAGCTGCACAAATACTGAGACCAATTTAGTGTGTTCATACCCTAGGTTTAGTAGACATCCAAAGTGTCTCTGGTTCCATCCAACCTTCTTTGCACACAACATTCTATACTGCTATAAATGTAATGTCCTTAGCTTATAGTACCTTCCTGCCACTGTGCAAGTTCTTCTTGTCCATGGTGCAAAATCCTGCTGTCCAGGGTTTGCCTGTCACCCACAGTCTCCATCAGTTTCCCTCTATAGGCATTGCAAAATAAACATTATGGAAGATTCTTCAGTGTGGGAACTTAATATTCACTCAACCTAATGTGAGAGAAAATCACATAATCTTTTTGTTTTAGTTGTTTTTGGTTTGAGATGGAGTCTCATTATTTAGTCCTAGCTGGCATGTTGAATAGACCAGGTTGGCCTTGAACTATCAGAGTACTGGGATTAAAGGCCTAGCAAGTCACATAATCTTAAACAAATTACTTCCTTTTTGGATGTCAGTCCTAAACTATACCAAAGCAATCCCTTCATTATGTCAAGAAAGTTTCAAAACCAAACTCTTCCCTCTCCCCCGAATAATTTGCCTTCTCCCTAGTCCCCCCCAGTATACATATTTCACAGATACTGGTGTTTCTTTTTATTTTTAATCATGTGTATGTATTTGTGTCTGTATGTGGATGTATACGTGTGAGTGCAGGTACCCAGGTACTTGGAGCCCAGAAATATTTCTATAGCTGGAGTTACAAGCAGTTATGATCTATGCAATGTGAGTGTTGGGAATTGAACTCAGGTCCTCTGCAAGAGTAGGATGTGCTCTTAAACATCTCTTCAGCCAAACACTGGTGTCAGTGTAAGGGTAGTAAGTGAAATATCAAGCAAGTCAACAACCAGAAAGAAGTTCTAGGTGAACTAGAACTGATAGAACTTGTTCTAATTCCCAAAGAGAGAATTTCAGACGTGGAATTTACCTTTGCCTTTTCCTTTCTTCCCCGCTAAAATAGGTTCCTTAGCTGGCCTGATAGATATCTCTGCTCACTGGATGACAGACTTAAAAGAAGGGATATGCACAGGGGGATTCTGGTTTAACCATGAGCACTGTTGCTGGAATTCTGAGCACGTTACCTTTGAAGACAGAGACAAATGTCCAGAGTGGAATAGCTGGTCCCAGCTCATCATCAATACAGATCAGGTAATGTCCAGCACTGGTTCCTGTACCATTGAATTTCAGCCTTATATGTATTTCAGTTTTTGTACTATACTCCTGGCAATTGGGAAATCTTCCACTATTTTTTGTTCATGGGAAAGAAAGTGGGATTGACTGTCTTCTTTTGTGGTTTAAGTTCAGCCCCATTTCTATTGAGTAAGACATGTTGGAAGCATTTTCTGCTTATATCTAAAAGTTTGGTTTATTTTAAAGAAGTCTTATATTTCTTCTGCTGCTTAGCTGTTAGTTAGTACATAGTATAGCTAAAATTGCCTTTCTCCAACAATTTCAATAGAAATGTCAGAGATAGACAACAGGTAAGATGTAATTTCTAACAAAACATAGAATGGTTTAAACCATGTTCATCATATAGAAACACAAAGTAGTTTATCCCTGAGCACTAAATTAGAACAATCAAAAGATCTATGTTTCGTATGAAAATAAAGTTGCCCAGTTTCTTTTACAGTTTTATCAGCATTTGCATTATTGCCTAAACAAGTATTTTTCAACTCATAATAATTTTGTGTTCTCAGCTTCTTTCCTTTCTTTCAGTACTTTGTTATATGTTAGATCTTTCCCACTGAAAAAGCATATAAAACAACAACCACAAAAACCTTTTAGTTACCAGGTTCACCAGTAGAAATGGGTACCCCTTGAACTCCCTCCCTATTATTCATCCCTTCTGTTAGTGAAGTGGATATAAGACCAGAATGTGTGCTTGTACTCTTAAAATGTATCTTTCATCTAATGGCACAGAGGTAAGGAATAGAGTAAAGGTCACTAGCAGCTGAGAAAGGAAGGGGACAGAAAGAAGTTGTGTAATGAACAGCAAACAGAGAGGAGGAAGAAATTCTACAGTGCAAACAGCAACAGTACTGTAACTGTACTTTACAACAACTAATGATCGATAGAGGGCTGAGCATTGGGTCCAAGGCCATGTGCGTGCTAGGTAATAAGAGCTCTAATAGTGAACCCTATCCCCTTCTTATATATTTTAAAAAGAAGTAGAGGGAGTTAGAAGGGTTCACACAAAGAAATATGAAATATTTAAGTAAAAATGCTAATACCCTGATTTGATCTCTATATGTTATATAAATAAGTATCAAAGTATCATACTATACTTTAAAAAGCATACCTAATCGTAAGTCAACTAAAAATAAATTTTAAATAATTGTACAATCCATGTTCACAAAACATTTGAGGTGGCATGTACACAGACACACACACACACACACACACACACACACACACACTCACACACTGCAATAAGTTAATTGAAAAGGATAGGCAAGTAGTAAAGTCATAAATAAGAGAATTTATTTGTATCCATATATAACTATGCTCATTGGCTTAGGGAGCAGGGTTTTATGTGTATAGTACTGGCTAGTTTTCTGTCAATTTGACACAATCTCAAGTCATCAGAGAAAAGGGAACCTCAATTCAGAAAATACCTCCTTAAGATCAGGCTGCAGGCAACCCTGTAGAACATTTCTTAGTTAGTGGGGGAGGGACCAGGCCATTGTGCGTGATGCCATCTCTGGGCTGGTGGTCTTGGGTTCTATTAAAAAGCAAGCTAAACAAACCATAAGGATCAGGTTAGTCAGCAGCACCCCTCTACAGCTTCTGCATCAGCTCCTGCCTCTGGGTTCCCACCCTGTTTGTTCCTGTCCTGACTTCTGTCAGTGTTGAACAGTGATATGGCGGTGTAAGCCAAATACATCCTTTCCTCCCCAACTTGCTTTGGTCATGGTATATCATCAGAGCAATAGTAATCCTAACTAAGACATGTATGCTTCTCAAACTGTACTCTCGTTAGATTATAGGATGGATGAATGTTACAAAACACTGTTCTGTTTTTTGTTTTTCTGAATATTTGGGATAATCTTTAAAATTAAGTGTAAGCAATGCTTTTTAAAATATTTTTTTTAGATTTATTGATTAGATATATGAGTGTTTTGTCTGCATGTGTGTATGTGCATCACATGTGTGCCAGATGCTCACAGAGATCAGAAGGATGCTTTGGATCCTCTGGAACTGGAGTTACAGATAGATGGTTGTGAGCTGTCATCTAGGTCCTGGGAATCAAACCCTGGTCCTCTGTAAGAACAACAAATGTTCTTAACCACTGAACTGTCTTTCTACCTCCATAAACAATGGTTTTAAAATGGAATATATATATATATATATATATATATATATATATATATTTCTTCTTTCTTGTGTACTTAAGATTGAACTCTGGGCCTTGTATGTGTAACACAAGTACTCTATAACTGGTTTATATGTCCTGTACTTTAAATATTTATCATGAAAGCCAGGGTTGGTTGCACACACTTGAAAGTAGAAGCAGGAGGATCAGGAGTTCAGAGTCATTCTTTTTTGTTTTTGTTTTTGTTTTTTGAGACAGGGTTTCTCTGTGTAGCCCTGGCTGTCCTGGAACTCACTCTGTAGACCAGGCTGGCCTCGAACTCAGAAATCCTCCTGTCTCTGTCTCCAAAGTGCTGGGATTAAAGGCGTGCGCCACCACCGCCCGGCTGTTTGTTTGTTTTTTTCAGAGTCATTCTTGACTACATTCTTGAGCAGCCGGGGCTATATGAGTCCTTGTCTCAAAAACAAACAACAAACAAACCAAAATACTCCAAAAAGGCCAAAACAAAATATCCCCACAAAACCAAACAAAAAACATTTAAAAATCTTAAAATTACATTCATTTATTTACTTATCTATTTATTCTGTGTGTGTGTCTGTGTGTGTCTGTGTGTGTATGTGTCTCTGGCTGTCTGTCTGTCTGTCTGTCCCAGTATGATATGTGTGGAGGTCAGAGGACAGGTTTTGAGAATCAGTTCTTTCCTTCTACCATGTAGTTCCTAGGGAGTGAGCCTGTGTTGTCAGTCTCATTGGCCCTGAAAAACCATTACAGTTTTTTGAGCTGGGTTTAGTGGAGTGCCTCTCAGTCAGTGGCAGGAAGGTCACTGCAAATTCAAGGCCAGTTTAATCTAGATATCAAGTTTCAGAACAATTAGGGGTACATAGTAAGATTGTATCTCAAGAAAACAAGAACTATATGAACAAACCAACAAACAAGTTAGTTAATTAAATTAAAATTATTTTGAGATAGGCTCTTGATAAGTTACCTAGCTGGCCTCAAATTTGTGATTGTCCTGTCTCAGCTTCCTGGGTGGCTCCATGGATTTTTATTTGTTTAAAACAAAGTCTCACTGTCTTGCCTAATCTAGAACACCCAGGAGTCCTATCTTGTCCTTCCAAATCTTGGGATTATAGGTCTGAGGTGTCATACTCTTCACTGTATTTTGTTGTTTTGTTTTAAGGAAGAAACAAAATGTCTGTTTTACTTACATTTCTCAAGTACCCTCCACCTCTACTCTGACATTTCTATTTATGTATTAGGAAGATCTAGACAAAATAGTTTAAGAAGTCTTATAAGTTTAGGGCAAGTTAGAGAGAGAGAAAGAGAGAGAGAGAGTGTGTGTTTTGTCTTCTTGTGTATATGTGCAGCAGATGTGTGCCTGGTGCCCATAGAGATGAGAAAAAGACATTGGCTCCTCTCAACTTAGAGTTGTGGATGATTGAAAGCTGTCTCATGAGGGGAGCAGGAGTCGAACCCAGTCTCTCTACATGAGCAGCAACCACTGAAGCGTTTCTCCAACTCCAGAAAACACTTAAAAATAGATTCCTATACTTTCTGTGCCTGTGTGAGGGAATATGTGTGCCATGACACTCGTATAGAGGTCAGAGGACAATTTGTAGGAGTTGCTTCTCTCCTATCACGTGTGTTCTGGAATTTGAATTCAGGTCTTCGGGCTTGACAGTAGGAGTCCCTAAACCGCTGAACCATCGTGCCAACTACTTACTTTTAAGACAGTTACATAATCAAAAAATTTTAACCCCTCATCTGGCCTCTCCCGATGGTTAACACTTTGCATAACAGTAGTACAGGAAATTGGTATATATATCCCTTAGAACTTATTTCCCTCTTTTTGTTGGTATTTTGGGGTTTGTGGTGCTGAAGGTTGAGCTTGGTGAACTCTCTACCCGTGACCAGGAACACCAGCCTATTTCATTTCTCTAGCTAGATATACAAATGATAATCAAAAAAGCAGGGGCCAGAGAGGGAGGCCGAGAGAGCTGTAATTCTATCTATGATGATGTGAATCGGCTCCCTTGTGCTGTCCCTGAATAACTAGCCCTTTATTATGGGTCTGTTCCTGGAGTTCCTTGTAAAGCAGAACTTGAGATTTGCTCAAACTACAGATTTCTTTGGCTCTTTTTATGAATGAAATCATTGCCCGGGGGGAAATAGTCTGTGATGCTTGAAGAAGTCCTCTGTTGCCAAGAGTTTGGCCTCCTGGTCTCTGCCTCTGGCCAGCGTCTGCTGCATTCCTTTTCACTGCCTTCCCTCTTTGTTTCCTACCTCGGGAGCCCACTGGCTCACCAGCTACTCTAAAAGGACAAAGAAAGAATTGTGCTCTGAGGACCTAAGATCATGGAAAAGTTGTGTCAAATTCACAACTAAGAAACCTGCAGAGTCCTGATTCTCCCTGTCTAGGCCATTAAATTCTTACAGTGCTTGATGTTTTGCAAAGTCGGAAGTCCATTGAGCTTTTTATGCCTTGTCATCTGAAGTATAACCCATGGTGTTCAGTATTCCTTTTTGGTAAAGCATCACCCTTTGCCAGCCCTTTAATGTTTAATGTTAATGAATCATTCTTAGTGCTCAAAACTAAAGTTTCTAGGAATCCTACTTCATTATCATACATGCATACTTATATACATACGTATCAAAAGTATATTCTGTCCATATGAAAATAATATTCCCTTTTTATTCTTTGGAGCATCATGGAATCATCAGGGCTAGCTAGTTTCTACTCACAAACTTCTTGCTGTGTCTGTGGTAGCAATTTCTCTAAGATGTAATCATTACATGTGGAATAGTTGTTAGAGGCTTAGCAGTCTATAATGATGGTTACAGGGCCAGGGAGGGATGGGAAATGGTGAGAAGGCAGCCAGAGGTATAAATTACAATTAGTTGGCATGAATAAGTTAAGAGATCTAATGTACCACATGAGAACTCTAGTTGAGAACTCCAACACTTGGGAAGTAGGGGCAGGTGGTGAGTTCAAGGCCAACCTGGTTTACATAGCTAGTTCCAGGACAGCCAGGGCTGCACAGGGAAAACTTGTCTGGAAAAACAAAACAGAACAAAACAAAACAAAACAAAAACAATGAATACTAAACACTAAAAATGTACTACTATTCGTTCAGAGAAGCATACTTATGGAGGGTGACCATAGTAATCATTTCATTATGCATATATGCATTAAAATATTAAGGCTTGTGGGCTCAAGAGATGGTTCAGTGTGAAGAGTATTTGCTGCTCTTCTAGAGGACAAAAGTTTGTTTCTTACCCACATCCAGCAGCTCAAAGCTGCCCCTAATTCCAGCACTAGGGGATTTAATGCCACATTCTGGCCTCCACTGGCACTTGCATTAATGTGATACACATATGTATGTGCACACACCCTAGAGCTGGACATGGTACCTTATATGTACAATTGTAGCACTTGGGAAGTGGTGGCAGGATGATAAACAAGTTCCGGGGTTCCCTTAGCTACATGATGACTAACACAGGTTACATGAGACCTAGTCTCAAGGCACCAACAACTCAAATAAATAAACAAACGTGGAGGCTAGGAGTATAGCTCAGTGGTAGAGCATGCATTTTAGCTTGTGTGAGACTCGGGGTTAAATCTTAAGTATTCAAAACTGAAACGAAATGAAACAACACCCCCACCAAATATCCTGCTACTTACACTAGCCATGCTGAGTAAACAGTTATTAAGGAACAAAACGGTGTTTCGAAACTTTAGTTAGTATAATCTGGGAGAATTTAACACCGAGATAGGGAAGGGTAATGGAATGTTGAAGCATATCATCACTTTATGTAGTCAGAGTTCAACCATTCCAGAAATGGGGAGGCTATCTTAATTCTTGTTAAAGTTGACATGGAATCATACATATTTGACTGCAAAACTGACAAAAATAAAAACTCTAATGAAAAGTAAATTGGCACCAGTTATGGTTTCAGTGTATAGTCTCAGTTCTTGGGAGGCAGAGACATGAGGATTGCTACAAGTTAGAGGCTAGACAAGGCTGTATATCAAGACCCTGAATCATAAACTAACTGAGCCTTCCCTTACCAAGAATTTGGCCTCCTGGTCTCTGCCTCTGGCTAGAGGAGGCAGTCGGATCTCTGTGACCTTGAGGCCAGCCTGGCTTACATAGCAAGTTCTTGGCCACTGGTTCTCAATCTGTGGGTCATGACCCCTTTAGGGGCTGAGTGACCTTTCTACAGGGGTTGCTTAAGACCATCTGCATGTCAGATAGGGAAGGGTAATGGAATGTTGAAACATGAAATGTTGAAATCATATTTACATTACAATTCATAAGAGTAGTGAAATTACTGTTATGAAGTAGCAATAGAATAATATTATAGTTGGGGTCACCACAACATGAGGAACTATGTTAAAGGGTAATAGCATTAAGAAGGTTGAGAGCCACTGTTGTGTGCCAACCAGAGCTACATAGGGAGATATTGTCTCAAAGTCAAAAGTGAATCATGTTTGAAGGCTTCCAGTTTTCAGTCTTCTGAGAATTTCCTTTGACTGCAGTAAGGCATGTGATTTTCAGTACCAAGGGAGCTAATCATCATGTTTCAGTAGTTTCTCTGATGAATGACCTTCAAAGAGATATTTAAGCAATTTACTATTGTTCTTTTTCTTCCTGGCCTGTTCTCCTGGTAAAAAGTCACCAAGAAGAGCTGCCCACCCAAGATATCTACACTAATCTGCTGTGTGTCTTTTTGTCTTGTTCCAGGGAGCCTTTGCCTACATAGTCAATTACTTCATGTATGTCCTCTGGGCTCTCCTGTTTGCTTTCCTTGCTGTGTCTCTCGTCAAAGCATTTGCACCTTATGCCTGTGGTTCTGGAATCCCTGAGGTGAGTACAGTATGAACCATTTTTTTTTTTTTGCCAAAATCTGTGTATTCTTGCATATACTATAGCTTGGTTACTGTTAATCAGGGTCAGAGCCTGAGGGTATTTACAGTCCATCTAAATTTCCCTTTAAGTCTCCTGTCAGCCTGGGTCACAGAATTGGGGCTAGAAGAGGAAAGAAGGGGGCCCAAATCCCATACCTACCTATTTGGGCCTTAGATTGGTTTATTCGAGCAACTACAATTTTTAGTTCCTGTTTGCTCTCTGACTAAGTCATAGTTCTTTGGCAAATACTCCAGGCTATTTCTACTCCTTAGGATGTTTCTTGAACATCGACCTTATCCTCAGAACATTTATAACCAGAGGAAGTTCCTATTCTCAGCTGTTCCTGCTTCTTCATCTATACACTCTCTGCCTTACAATAGACTTCATTTGCCACACAGCTCTTTATTCTCCTCCAAATCCCTGGAAGTTCACATTTCTCCCACACTGAGATCCCTCTTGGGCCAAGTACTTATATGTCCCTCGCTGAGGAGGGATAGAGTTCTTGTGAGGGGTGTAGATTTGAACTGTTTAGCCTTGTTTATTTACGTAGTCTGTTTCCAATCTCTCTGTGTTTGGCCTGCAGATCAAAACTATCCTGAGTGGTTTCATTATCAGGGGCTACTTGGGTAAGTGGACACTTGTCATCAAAACTATCACTTTGGTGCTGGCGGTGTCATCTGGCTTGAGCCTGGGCAAAGAGGGCCCCCTGGTGCACGTGGCTTGCTGCTGTGGGAACATCCTGTGCCACTGCTTCAACAAATACAGGAAGAATGAAGCCAAGCGCAGAGAGGTAAGGACATGCGACCTTAATAGCCACCCCACCCCTACCCGGTGCTCACTAACCCCCTCAGGAGCAGAAATACTGTGCTCTCAAGAGATAAGAATTTGGGGATTTCAACTTGGGTAAACTCAAATAGCTTTTGGTTCGACAAGTTCAGTACTAGGAGTCATCTTCTAGCCATCTTAGCATGTGTATAACCACAGGTGACTAGGGATACTCAAAGAAACCTATAAATATTGAAAACGTCTGAAATTAGCAATAGGTCATGAAATAGGGGCTTGATTAAAAACCGTGCTCTGCTCCTATCATAGGAAACTATGATGTATTTCTATGCATTCATGAAGAACGTGAGGCTGGGGTGATGGCTTAGTCAATAAAGTACTTACCTGGCAGACATTGGGACCTAGAACCCATTTTTTTAAAAAAGATTTTTTTATTTTATTTATATGAGTACACTGTAGCTGTCTTCAGATGCACCAGAAGAGGGTGTCAGATCTCATTATGGATGGTTTTAAGCCACCATGCAGTTGCTGGGAATTGAACTCAGGACCTCTGGAAAAGCAGTCAGTGTTCTCAACCACTGAGCCATCCCTCCAGTCCCTAGAGCCCATTTTTTTAAAAGTGGTACATACTTCTAATCCCAGCACTAGGGAGGTAGAGACAGGCAAAACTCTGTGGCTCACTGGCCCACCAGTTTTGTCTGCTTGGCAGGTACCAGGCCAATGAGAGACATTTTCTCAAAAAACCAAGTGGACGGTGCCTGAGGCACGTTGACTTCTGGCCTCCCCTTGCACACACATGTGCCTGCACTCACATGTGCATGCCAGTATGCATGAAGATGAACACACGCAAAACCCCCAAATATCTGGAAATGAGTTTATTCTAAACTGTTAAAAGGCCGTACTTATGGTGCATGGGAGAATAAGACAGAAGGAAAGGAGGAGTGAGGACCTGAACTTGTTTATTGGATTTATATGTGGTAACTTCTTTTTTAAAAAAACTTAGAGAAAATGATAGACTTTGAGGAACTTGCTGTGAGTGGAAGAGTAAATATAAATAGCACATTTCAAATGACAAGAGTTTTCTTGATTCGGGTCCTCCCTGTGTTAGGCCTCCCTCTCCCTGTCTGTCTTTTGCCGCAGCTCAGCTGAGCTGTTTCCACCGTAGTAGCTCTGTGCTGGTGCTCTAATCAGCCAGGTGTTAATGTGTACTATTTTGAGGAAGAAGAATGTTCTAAAAAAAAAAATTGTCCCAAGTCATTGGTTACTTTTATCGTGCAATAATTAAGGACCTCAGGAAGCAGTGGTTCTTGCTTTATTTTCCTTGAAGGGTCCAAAAAAAAAAATCACAGATGGAAGAGGTAGAGGCCAGGATTATATCATTAAAAAAGGAGCTCTTGTAAAACTGGAATCCAGCGATTTCTCCTGAAGGGGAATAAAACCACGAAAAGATTAACCACAGGCTCTGGAAACTGAAATGCTGGAGTTTTTGAGTGTGGAGCATTAAGTAGGGAAAGTTCCTGGAACCGTCAGAAAGGAGAGGAAAGCAAGCAGGAGTGGTAGAGGGACACAGAAGCTACGTGAAACTAAACAAGCTATTAAACAAGTGAAATCATGAGAAGAACATCATTGTGAGAGGCAGGAACGGTGTTGGTTGTTGCTGCCTTACAGGGATCGAGTTGAGCCTGAAACTAGATTCCTTATAAAAGCTGAACTGTTTTTCCGGAATTTGGCAGACATGAACTCTTCTGAACATCTGGATCCTCAGTCTGTTTCCCCTAACACAGATACATCCCTAATGCTTTTTCCCTGCCATGCTAGGGTTTAAACCCAGGGCCTTGTGCAAGTTATCTTATCTTGTGGTTCTCAACAGCAGCACAAACTGTTCATGAGCAGCGGCCTTATCACAGTGAGCAGACCGGTAGAAATAAGACAGATTGGAGTTGGAAAGGGGTGCAGAGATTCCATTCACTAATATAAAACTCAAGAGACCTCTTCCTCACCACTCTGCTCCTATTTCATCCTAAGCATATCCAGGAAAATCTCCTTTTTACAAGTTGAGTTTTGGCTTCCCTGTCCTTCTCAAATGAGTCTTTTGAGCTGCGACTTTTCAGAGCTCTCACTTTTTTGAAGGTAGCACCAGAGCTTTCCCTCCTTGCCCTCATTAATTTCCCTACATGGTTTGCCAGTCCTGGAGAAACTGGGACTAGAAAGCCAGAAAACCATTTATTTTGTCAAGAAATAATCTTCAAAATTCTTAATTTTGCTCAATTTTATCTTTAGCATATGCTTTGAAATCATATCTCTCCACGGCTACTAGTATTGAAGGAAGTGACTTGTTCCTATTACTTCTAGTCTGTTTCCATCACTAGTGTGAGTCCTGCATATTTCCCATGCCCACACTTCCACACAAAGGGCAATCTTCTCTAAATACCACTTGTTGTACCCACCCCACCCCCTTTTGTCTATCTTTCCTGCTGATGCTTTATTCCCTTCACTTCCCTTGCAACCTGTCTTCTCTGCCCTTAAAAATCTAGTTGTCTCCCTATTTATGTTTCTATGGGCCACTGAGACTAGACTAGGCTACAGGGGTTGACAATTCTAAACTGTAACTGTTTTGACATCATTAGAGCCTTCTATAATATCTCATTGAAATGTTTCCTAAACTGGCCTCGGGAGAAAGCCCACAAGGCCTCAGCACTACACAAAGACCTACATACAACTCAGGACTGCTGAGAAGTGGGAGAAGTAGTCTTCCCCAAGGCCAAGCCCAGCAATTGCTTATTCAGTACCAAGCAGTCAGCTCTGAAAGCATACATACATACAATAGTATTATACAGACTGAGCAAGTTCGACTTAGAAATGTCTACGTATATCTGTAGATATGTGTGCGTGTAATAAGAATTAGTAAAAGAAAAAAGGCCATACCATAAATTTGAAGGAGAGTTTTGGGAGAGAGGAAAGGGAAGGGGAAAATTATATAATTTCAAAAAAAAAAACCAAACAAAAACCAGACAGTGTGCTAGTGAAACAGCACAGCAAAGTACTGTATCTTGCGCTCCAAACTCAAGTTCAGTTACTGCACAAGGAAGGTTGTCAGCGGGGCCTCAATTTAGAATTAAACACATGCCGTGAGCACAAAGTAAAGGCCATTTTTTTTTGTTTAAACACATGAACCATGTGTATTGTCACCATCTAGCGTACAGTATTTGCCCTCCAAGTACATATCACTTGTTATGCTATAGATCATATACATTTTGTATTTTTGCTCCTTTTAAGATTTTTTATTAAAATATAAGTGCACCCCTTCCCCTCTCTCCTTTCCTCTCTCCACCCGCTTCCATGTGCTCCACTCACTCCTTCCCAAATTGATGGTCTCTTTCTCCTTTGATTACTGCTCACACACACATTTCAATAGAACCTGTTGCATTCAATTAGTGTTGCTTGAGTGAAAGTGGTTAGCCATGCAGGTTTTTTTTTTTAATCCATTGTGCCTGTGAACAGTCCTTTCAAAGCATGATTGAATGTAAGGAAACCATATTTCTCCATTGCTGATCTTGTATTTTGGCTTGTAGGTCTTATCGGCTGCAGCAGCTGCTGGTGTATCTGTAGCCTTTGGGGCCCCTATTGGTGGAGTATTATTCAGCCTGGAAGAGGTAATGACTTCTGTCTGTAGAGCATGCATATGCCTTTATATTAGAAATCTTGGCCAGTATCTATATATGTTGCAGTCCCTGGGTCTTCTGCCCAACTTGGTCCTTTGGCATGTAACCAGAAATTTCTGGAAAGTTTTCAATCTTGACTATAATGTCAGCAGCCCCAGCATTTCATTTGAAACCATTTTGGCATACTGACTACATTTGCTTTCTGACCTTCTGTCTTGTAGGTCAGCTACTACTTTCCCCTCAAAACACTATGGCGTTCTTTCTTCGCTGCTCTGGTGGCAGCATTCACGCTCCGCTCCATCAATCCATTTGGAAACAGCCGCTTAGTTCTGTTTTACGTGGAGTTCCACACCCCATGGCATCTTTTTGAGCTCGTGCCATTCATTGTGCTAGGCATATTCGGTGGCCTTTGGGGAGCTCTGTTTATCCGCACAAACATTGCCTGGTGTCGGAAGCGTAAAACCACACAGTTGGGCAAGTATCCTGTGGTTGAGGTCCTCATTGTGACAGCCATCACTGCCATCTTGGCTTTCCCCAATGAATATACCCGGATGAGCACAAGCGAGCTCATTTCTGAGCTGTTCAATGACTGCGGCCTCCTGGACTCCTCCAAGCTCTGTGATTATGAGAACCACTTTAACACAAGCAAAGGCGGTGAGCTGCCCGACAGACCTGCTGGCGCCGGAGTCTACAGCGCCATGTGGCAGCTGGCTTTGACACTCATACTGAAAATAGTCATTACTATATTCACCTTTGGCATGAAGGTGAGAAAGTCTTTTGGTGAATTCTGTGTGAATGTTCTGTATGGATGAAGGCTTTGGAGGGCAAAGCCAAAGCATCCTACAATCCTGATAGTTCGTGTGGTGTCAGATTTCCCCAGAAGCCCCTTTGTCTCCAAATGTTCTCATGACTTGCTGGACAGTGATAACTTTGTCTCAGCTCCTTGATACCTTTATATAGGTCAAATGCAAACCTCACCGATGAGTCTTTAAAAGGAACATTTTTTTCCTTTTCTATGTAAAAACATTTACATAGAAATTTTTCCCACAAAAAGGGTAGTGGGGTATTCATGTTAGATCATTTTCTATCAAAATACAATGCCTGACTAGCCCACTGTTAGCCTGAACTCTATGAGGTTACCAATGTTCTACCATCTTGACCACATTTTAGGTTTTAGCAACTTCAGAAAGTTCAACCCAACATGGCTAGGTGAATTTTTTACAGTTAATATCAGTGCTTACTTGTTAACCCATAGATTCCACTTCACATGTTAATAGTAAAGCATTTAAACTATCAAAATCATCTAACACTGACCAGTGAAATGGCTCTGCAGCAACAGGTCTAGCCACCAAGACTGTAGATCTGAGTTCATTTCCCAAAGCCCACGTGGTAAAAGGCAAGAACTAACTTCTGAAAGTTATCTTCTGACCCCCCGCACAAACGTACCCCTCCTACACACACATACACACACACCACAAGAAGTATAAATGCCAATCTAAGCACATTCTTACATGGAGAAGCTACAGAACTTGATCTCATACATGCAGAGAAGTAGTTATCCCAGGAGTAGGTCTAGTGCTCTATAGCAAAGTACAGTGACAATACCTATAATTGATTGCATATTTCAGAAATGGAGAGAGAATTTTGAATGTTCCTAAGACAAAGATATAATGTTTACATGACAGATATGGTAATTATCCTGATTCGATCATTGCATGTTGTATACACACGTATCCAATTATTATACAGTACTTAGGAAATATGTACAATCATGTCTTGCTTCAAAGCAGATCTTTACCTTTGATATTTGTTATAATATCCGTGTTTTAGAGGAAATGAAAATAGAAAATCAGTTAAAGTTGCTTCCTCCATGCTAGGTGTTGCTTCTCCTTTGTTTCCTCTCCTCAGCACCCTACTACCAAACCACCCCCTATCTTCTCCATGGAATGATATGTGAGCCAGGGGTAGGAAAAAACCAGAAAAATGTCTGGGTACTTCTTGGGTTAATTTCAGCATTGTTGTTTCACTGTTTTATTTAAAGGGAATCTATAGATCCTCAGATAGAACCACATTCGGTTACATTCCAATGCCACATACACAGTAAGAACCATAAGCCATAAGCCATAAGCCATAAATCAGAACCGTAAGTTCTGATTGTGTTTACATCATTTCCTTCCTTAAATAGTAATAATTCCTAGAAGCCAAGAAACAAAACAGGAAGGTCCATGTTTGAGTTAAGCATGCAGCTATAGCCACTATTTCATTTTAAAATTTTGTTGAATTTTCTGTTGTGTTGTTAGAGGGTAGATGGAAACTTTTTCTGTGCCATCTTTGTGTCATTATAAGTATTTTATGAAAATACCAGTGTTAATATTCACTAACTCTTGACTTTGGGTAAATGACTTAACCTCTCTAAGCCATGGGGTCTGTCATTGGAGAATAATAATGTCTTAATTCCTGGGGTATTATAGAGCATCTATAAAAATCTTTTATGTAGACCATCCAGCATAGAACACAAGAGTCAACAAAGAGTGGATTGTTGCTGATAAAAATTCAGAATTGGGGGAAATGTCTGCATATATGAGAAATTCCATCTATTTTCCTTTTTCTTTGGGAAAGGCCTAATTTCTGCCTCCAGTTTTGTGTTGGTCTGGAGAGTTCAGGCACTTGCCTGATGGACCCCGAATCAGGGTAAGCTTCTTCGAAGTCATCCTTGCCTGCACGTCCCAGAGAACCTCTTGTCCCTGTAGTATCATACAAGTCTTTGCAGCCACTTGGTAGCATAGTGCATAGTTAAAGTGTCGTTCGCCTGTTTGCTTTGCAGAGGGTCAGTCCTCTACCCTACCATATGCCAAGAACTGCATCGTTTCTCACTAACCACCTCGTGCTTTCTCTTTGCAGATTCCTTCTGGTCTCTTTATCCCCAGTATGGCTGTCGGTGCTATAGCAGGCCGTCTTTTAGGAGTAGGAATGGAGCAACTGGCTTATTACCACCACGACTGGGGCATCTTCAATAGCTGGTGTAGTCAGGGAGCCGATTGCATCACCCCTGGCCTTTATGCCATGGTTGGGGCTGCAGCCTGCTTAGGTGAGTAGTGTTTGCTTCCAAGAAGTCACCCTGCCAGCGACATACAAATGAAGAAACACAGTGGACTGCAGAGTGGGTTTTTTTTTTTTTTGGCATGATTAACCATTTCTTTCTTGGTTTACTATTTCTCAAACAAAGAAATTTACATAGGAGAAGTCATCAGAAATCTAGACAGAGATAGCTGCATAAAAATGTGTATCACAGTATTATTTATAGGAACAAAAATAAGGCAGGTGTGGCAGATGCTGATACCTTTGGAAGGCTAAGACAGGAGGATCGAAAGTGCCTTGCCTGCCTAACCTACAGTAGTAAGGCCTCGTCTGTACACCAAAGCAGCCCCTGTGCTCACCACTGAACACCAACTTAAATTTGAACATCAAGGAACTTGAACAATAAGTTATGCTCTATCCATATATTACATTATACAGCCCTTAAACATGATTCTGTTCTGTTTAACATATATTTGTGTGCAATACTAGGAATTGAAGCCAAGCTATGCTACTTGCTAGGTAAGCTCTCTACCATTGCATATACTGTATTCTAAGCCTTCTTTTCATTTTTTTTTATTTTAAGATAGCATCTCATTAAGTTCTTCCAGCACACACATGTGACCCTTTTAGCCTCTACCACTTGAGTAACTAGAATTGGCAGACCTGCACCACAGGCTGCTGCTATGTTTAGCATCTTTCAGTGTGATGGTGAATTTTCTTTCCTACATTTATTTTATGGTGGCAAGGGATAAGCCTGTGCTTTGGAGGTCAAGCTTAGTTTATTAGACTCAACAGCAGGTAGCTTTTGCAATGGAGCTTTCTCGTTGTCCCAACCTTTGAAATTTTTTTTTTGTTACTATAATTTTAAATTGGTAACGATGTTGACTATTCCAAATACACAATAAGCAAAAAACAGATGGTAAGAAACTAAACATAATATGAGCTCACATATGTAAAAAATACGTGATTTTGTATTGGAAAAAACCTTGAAAATTTTATTCTGCTTATTGACAGCTAAATTTTTATAATGAGCATGTGCGATTAGGGAAAAAAAACAATGAGGGTTTTTTTTTTTTTAAACCTAGAAGGCTGCTTTGACTTTGTTATTCTGAGAAATCATGTCTACTAGAGGGCCTTGCTTTAATGCAATCTGGAATCTGTACAACTGTTGCTGAGCTCCTGTTGTAGCATCTTTCCTAGTGCTTTTCTGTACAGGACCTGCAGCAGGACTGCACTTGTAATGATTCCTATGTCTGTTTTCTTTGTAGGTGGGGTGACTCGGATGACTGTTTCTCTTGTTGTCATAATGTTTGAACTGACTGGTGGCCTGGAATATATTGTGCCCCTGATGGCTGCAGCCATGACAAGCAAGTGGGTAGCAGATGCTCTTGGGCGAGAGGGCATTTATGATGCCCACATCCGTCTCAATGGATACCCCTTTCTTGAAGCCAAAGAAGAATTTGCTCATAAGACTCTGGCAATGGATGTGATGAAGCCCCGGAGAAATGACCCCCTGCTGACTGTCCTTACTCAGGACAGCATGACTGTGGAAGATGTAGAGACCATAATCAGTGAAACCACCTATAGTGGCTTTCCGGTGGTCGTATCCCGAGAGTCACAAAGACTTGTAGGCTTTGTTCTTCGAAGAGATCTCATTATCTCAATTGGTAAGGGTTTTGGGAAAGGGATAAAGGAACTTGATAACTCACTGGGCATGAATTCAGGTCCAGTTTAAGGACAGAATGGAGAACTAGCGCTTCAACTTTCAACTTTTCATTTCCTTCTCTTTACATAGAAAATGCTCGGAAGAAACAGGACGGGGTTGTGAGCACTTCCATCATTTATTTCACGGAGCACTCGCCTCCAATGCCTCCATACACCCCACCTACCCTGAAGCTTCGGAACATCCTGGATCTCAGCCCCTTCACTGTGACAGACCTTACACCAATGGAGATCGTAGTGGATATCTTCCGCAAGCTGGGACTGCGCCAGTGCCTGGTTACACACAATGGGTGAGCACCCTTGAATAAGGGTAGATTGGAATGTGGGAGAAACTGAATAGAGAGGGAAAGGGAAGAACCTCTTCCCCCCCCCCCCCAAGTAAACAAAGACTTTTAGGCCTTTTTGAAGCCTCAAGAAGGAGGTAGATGTGATTAATGGCCTTCAGGGAAGAGAATATGTTCTTAGTTGCATATTATCAGGAACTCAGATTCTCTACTAAGAAAGGAACTGTGCTCTTTTGCACAGGCATCACTGAAATTGTAATGGTGTCTGAGATGTACAGTGGCCCCTCCAGCCCTTAAGAAATGCCTTCCAAGATCACCACTGGAAACCGGAAACTGTAGCTAGTACTAACCTTCATATATAATGTGTTTTCACTGTATATTCACATGGCTATGAGGAAGCTTAATTTTTAAGTCAGATAGTCAGTAAAAAGCAATAAATATAAGGTAGAACAATTATAACAAAGAACTGCCATATGAGTTTTAGGAATGGAGAGTTCGTCTTCCTCTTAAAATAGCTTATTGTATTGTACTGTGGCTTCAGACTATGGTTGATCTCGAGTAACTAAAGTCATGGTTTCAGGAGACTGTTGATCAGGGTGGTGGCACATACCTGTAATCTCAGCACTTGGATAGTAGAAACAGGAGAATCACAAGTCTTTGAACTTCCAAGCCCAAGACCTGGAATAAAATGCTTTCTAGCAAAGAAGCCCTGCTATTATTATTGGGAAGGGGTACAGACTGAGGAGAGTGTTGGGAGGTTTTCTTGTTTTTAACACTTTATGTTAACTTAACAACTCTATAAGAACTTCTCCTGCTCCTAAACTTTTTGGCATAGTAAATACTTTACAAGATCTAAGTCAGAAGAATTTCTCTAATAGTGTATGTTCAGCATTTACTGAAACTCTAACTTGTGTAAGAAGGTAGATACTCCATGAGATTCTGGGGAGACATGAAAATGAATAAACCTTTCTCTGTCCTTGAGGACTGTGCATGGTTACAGGGAAGGCAGGAATATACAAATGTTCATAGGGCAAAAACAAAAAGAATAAAGGCCATAGATGAGCCTGCACAGAGCAAGTCATTGCTGGGGCAGGGCAGACTCTCAGCTGCCTCCTAGGACCAGGGATATTTAGGGTTGGGGGAGCATTTGAACAGGGCTGTAGTAAGTAGGTACCATTCATAGGTTTAGAGAGTGATATTTAAATCAGAGGAAAATATGGGCCCTGAGACCTAGATGTAGAAGTGTCAATATATTTAGGGGCGTGTGCATTGCTCCATTAGCCTGGGGTAAATAAATATCTTGCTGTTAGCTCATTGTTCTCCAAGAGCAGACAGTGTTGAGAAAGACAAAGTTGAGAAGGACTAAGGGAGGACAAGCATCACCTTTAGTTAAGAACACTATTTTCATTGTACATTTACTTTGGTTTTCTTTTATGTGTTTGTCTTTCAGGCGCTTACTTGGAATCATTACCAAAAAGGATGTGTTAAAGCATATAGCACAGATGGCAAACCAAGACCCTGATTCCATTCTCTTCAACTAGAATCATGGGGTTGTTTTGGATATAAAACAAGGACATTGCCGACCATGGATATATTTTATTAACTGGGTACCCAAAACACATTTCCCATATTTGGATGGTGAAGTCATATTAGTGTGTTGTCTGTTTCCTACAAGTTAATCAGTTGCACTACATAATTTCTGGAAAGTAATCTCTTTAGGAGAAAATACAGTTAGGCTTCTGTGATACTGCATTAGGAAGGGTTCACGAAAGAGTAAACAAGATGGCTATGGTTTAATTATGTTTGTTCTTTAAAATAGTTTTTTTTAATTTAAAAATAATCGTTAGCCAATATGCAATCACTGAAAACTATGCAAGAAAAATTCCAACTATTCTGACAAATAGCCTGCAGGAAACTCATGGTAAAACTCATGTGTTGGAGGGCGACTCTGTCACTGATGGGAGATGAAGTGTGAACTAAGGGGCTTTGCCTTTCAAGCCACGGAAAGGAAAGCCAGAAGGAAATAGCAATGTCATTTTCTAGACTGTGAAGATTCACTTAAATTCTTACTCCTGTTACAGTATTTAGCGTTATTAGTTTGTTACGTTTACCTTCTCATCAGAAGTCAGTGCTGCTTCGGTTAATCTCCTCCAAGTGAAGTAGAGGGGTTGACCTTGTGGGTCTGCTTGTCTTGGTCTTTGGAAGTGCACACAGTTAAGTTACAGAGCTTTCTCCTTGGCTGAAGAAAGGCTAATTTTCCAAATGGCAATGCTAGCTAGTAGACAAGGACTCTGTTAGAAATCTCTTAGTAGCTAGGAATCATTTATTCCGGTTTTCTTGAAATGAAGATAAGTTCTGAGCAAAAGTCGTTGGCTAGGAATGTCACGTTTTGTGAACTCCTAACCCAAATCTCATACCCAGATGCCACCTCCACGGATGATGGTGCTTCAGGCTTCTGGACTAAGAACAGTATCTGGAACTGAGTTTAGGCAGAATACTGGTAAGGCTCCATTAGCATCCGGTGCATTTCTTTGAAAAGACCACCAGTACTAAAATAACTGGATGCCTGTGCTCCTCCCAGTGTGCCGTGTGCACAACAGGCCATTGTTCTTGTGAGCATGAAGCAGGCTTGAGATTACTTCCACGTGTATGGAAGGAACTGGAACGGGATAGGCAACTGCAATTACCTTGAGGTGCCATCCTTAGAAATCTAACTAAACTGCAGAGCCATCCTAAAACCTAGGTGTAGGGATGAGGCCTGATGACACCAAAGGTGCTTGTACCCAGTTAAAAAAAAAAAGGTGCCTGTCTCAATTTCCTACCACATTTGTGGCAATTTAAACAAAATAAAATCACATTATAGAAACACCTGGTGGAATTCACGAGCCACCACCAGCATTCCAGCCACTCTTTCATTTTCTATCATTTTATCCATGTGCAATTATTCTCCCTCCATTCTGTTTGCCTCTCTTCTCAGCATGGAATCCTCTTTGGGATGGAGCTTAGTTAATCATTCCTAAGAACAACAACAAAAAAATACCTACTAGGGTTAGTTAAATTGTAAGCCAAGGCTCAGCAGTCTCACAGCACCTGGACTAGAGGTCACACACACACACACACACAGCCTTTTTCAGTTTGCCATGTGGCCCCACTTGCTACTGCCATGCCTCTGTTTCCCTCTCCGATGCCCATGACTGTGAGACTATGTCATCGGGTGAGAGTTCAGCCTTGTTTATCTTACAAGCCTGTTCCTAAGATCTCCTGCTATCCTTCTAGTACAGGATCAGCAGCCCTCGGCACATTCCTGTGAAGAACCCACTCCTCCCAAACAACTCAGTGTACCTCATTTTAAAAGCTGTTGATCCCCAAGTCAAGGACTTTTTTTTTAAACCCCAGTTTTTTATCATTCCCAAATCAGAAAGTCGTTTATTATTCAGGGCTGAGTAGCCAAGACATATTTTGGTTTTTATCTTTACTATGTCAAGGTAGCCACCACAGTGTCTCCTTTTAAGTATATTCCTCTGGCATTTTAATGGAAAAGAATGCTTCGGGGTACATGGTGTAATCATCATGGCTCCGTGACTTTATGTCTTGTTCCTTTCATGCCCCTGCATGACCACCTAGTGTATTATGTGGAGATCAAAGTTCTTGTCTGTGTATTTCGGGTTCAGTCAGTACCTTTCTTTAGTGATCCTGCCTCACTAAAGTTTGCAAAGCAGGAAGCATTACTGTGTCTGGTATTGGATGGCAAGGGAAGGTTTAGTCTTAGAGCTGCGGTGGCATGGGGAGTATCTTGTTTGCCTTTGTGTTCCCTCTAGGTCTTTCTTTTCATCGTACACAGACGAGCCAGTGTTAAGGTGCTACTTCAGAGACTAAATCTAAGAAATCAGATAACACTGTGCGAACAGATACTTTCTAGATGCTAAGCACCGATAGGCCCTCCAGATAATTTGACAATATCCCTTTGATACCTCACTCCTTAGAAATATCATTCATTAATCTTAGTTTCTCAGGAATCCTTGTAGCTTGTATGCAAGAAATAGCTGGAGTGTATGGTGTCCATCGTCTGTGCGATCTTATGGTTTAGCTCAGAAGTTGATGGAGTTCCTACTGGAGTACTCTCAAAGATTGCTAGCCTAGCACCTGGACACACAGTGGCTCTTGTCCTGAGGAAAAGGGGTCTCTTTCCTGCCATTGCCATTCCATTCCATCAGTTAGAAACGGCCACATTGTAACACCTTCCTCCTCTCTCTGGTTCCAACATTCGTCCGTGGCTCAGCGCAGCTGCCGAGGGGAGCCGATGTAGTCCACAGAACAGAGTGCCTCTGGTGGATTAGCTGAAATTGATGATACTTTGAATTGGCCAGCTGGCAGAGCAAACAATTAATTTGCCGCTTTAAGTGCAGAGCAGGCCAATTGTTTTGGCACTAAAGTCTAAATCGAAAGTCTTTGCAGGAAGAGCGGGGAGGGGCCTCTCTAAAGGGATCAGCCTCAATGCGTGGGCTCAACATTACTGTTCTAAAAACCTTAGTGTTTGCAACCACCAGTGGGGTTGCCTGGGTGGTGCCTGACGGTATGAAGAAAGCCATCCCGTTCCCCAGTCCATACAGCTTAGCAGAAGGTAGGCAGAAGGGTTTCATCAAATACTCCGAAGGGAGAGGGAAGCAAATCAGGTCCAGGATTCCCAAATGAACAAGATCCTCAGAGCATTGTTTGGCTTATGGAGACAGTCAACCCTTGAGGAGGAACACGTCGTCTGAAGGTATAGACCATAAACATTCGACCGTTTTGGTTGTAAGCTCTCCCTACTATGTCCTTATTCTATATTGAAAATAGGCTACTTTCTCCCATTGCAGCTCAGGAGCTGGGCAGGGTTGGAGATGAGTGAGCACAGCAGAGCTGGACCCTGGCTGGGCTTCCGCTTCCCGATCAGCCGTTTGTTCTAAGGAGAGAAGCTCTCGGAAAAAGTGTATTCACAGGTTCAAGCTGCCCCCCCCTCCCCCCATAATACGCTGGTCACATTCTCTTTTCCTAAGCATCTGCATCTGGGCAGCGTTAAAAAGAGATAAAGGGAAGAAAAGGAGATTTTTCCCATGATGTCGGTAGGATTTTGCCAAATCCTCCAAGAAGGCTGTGATATATGGACGTTCTTTCCTTTTTTCATTTCCCCCTCTCTCCCCTTCCCCAGTGGGGCCTATCAGGTTACCCCGTCCTGTCCAACCTTACCGTCAAAACTTCCTACCTCTAAGTTGCTACCAAAGGGTCTTTGGCCTGCGTGTGCACACTTGTCAAATGAACGCCCTAACGTTTTGGCTTTTTGAGGAGAAACTGTGTAATGGTACATATAGGCAAAAGGGCAATCCGCCTCTGCCTCTTCTTTTGCTCCCCCCTACCATGCGTATCCTACCTTCAACTCTCTTCCCATTTTTATGACCGTGTTGTTTGAATATGGACTGTGGTGAGTAGGGACGTAATGACCCTCCCAGAACAGAGAACGGAAACCCCTCAGCTGATGAGAGGCCATTGGCAGTTTGCTCAGTCCACGGTAGGGGCCAAAGCCAGAAATACTGGGAGTGCCGAGGGCTTTAGCTGTATTATATATTAGTTCAAATGTGTACTGGATTAAGAAGTAGTTTAGGATCTAATGAGAAAAAGAAATGCCATTTAGTGAAATGGAGAAGAAAACAGAACCTGTGATTTTTTTTTTTAATCAAAGTGGTAGTGTTCAGCCTTGCCGTCAAGTAGAGGGTACCTCAAAATATATGGTCCTTGTCCCTCGTTCTCTTTCTTACCTTCCACTTTTCTTTCTTCTCCATTGTCCTGCCTTTTTAGTACTCAGCTTATTATATATAAGTATTTACTTTTTTTAAACTATATATTTGGTCCTTTGGGACTGTGTGATGATTAAATTGTATTCCATTCAAGATAAAACTGTATGTTTAATATTGTATTCTCTAAAATTGTCTTTTGAAGCTATGCTGCTATCCAGGTACAGGCCAGAAAGGAATTGGGCCTGACAGCATCTTGGTCATGTCACCAGAGGGTGACTCTGATGTCATGATGACTCTTATTGATTTGACCAAGGCCAGCCTCCTGTTTATACCTCTGCCCATTCATTTCTGGCCATGGGAAATATACCAGCTATTGGGTGAGCCACTGAAGCCAGGAGGATCAGAAGGGCCAGGGTCCAGCCCTTGGGCACCGTGTGAATTTCTCTATAGGAAGCTCATTTGGAGGACTGGCTTCAGTCGTAGTAGCCAAAGAAAATCTGTCTGACTGGAAGTTTGAATTCCTAAGAGTTGGTCAAAGTTCAGCTGAAGCTTATGCATAGATATATGTAGTTGCTTGGCATCCAGAAATGAGCTTCAACCAAAGCTAAGACAGTCCGAGTTTCCCCCGGGAAGCTTGGTGCTGGAGCTGTTCAGCCCAGTCATGTATCAGAGGGTTGCCAATCTTTCAGCCACGCTTTTGTAGCTTTATCCTCACCTGCTCATAAACACAGCCCGATCCAAAGCTGTGGCTTTACTGCTCACTTTGCTCTGCTCCCTGGTCACGTATAGTGACATAGTGTAAAAAGGAAAAAAAAAAAGATTGGGGAGTTAAGTGACCTGGTTTTTATTCCCTATGCTTCTACTTACTAGCCTCAAGATCTTAACCGCTCTGTGCCTCAGTGTTCCCATCTGCAAAATGGGGATAGTGTAAATTGCCCTACCTACCTCACAGGGTTGTTGTGAGGATAAACTGAGACAATGAATGGAAAGCACTTTGACAAGTAAGTGCTATGCAAATTGTTAAGAAATGGAAACAATCTTGTTCAAGGCAACGGAATGGACTTTAGCAGAAAGGTTCATGGGATCGTCCAGCCCTTTCTCTGTGTGGCTTAAACCTAGGTTGCCATTGCTTTATACATTTTCACTTAGCACAGATTTGTAATTATGCATGTAATAAAGCACAGCCTTATCCAACTTGATTCTAGTCTGTTTCTGAAGACCTTGAACTTTTCGAGTGTTGATTTTTGACCCTCAAAAATACAAGGGCAGGGTGTGGGGCTTGGGGAATAGTTTTAAATGCAACCTAGGGGCTGGAGAGATGACGCTGTGGTTTCGAGCGTGTGTTGCTCTTGCAGAGGGCCCAGGTTCAATTCCCAGCAGCCACGTGATGGCTCCCAACCATCTGCAGCTGCAGTCTCAGGGGATCTGATGATCTCTTCTGGCCTCCCCAGGCACCAGGCACACACGTGGTGCATATACATACATGGAGGCAAAATGTTTTAAAAAAATCTAAAATAGTTTAAAGCAACTGAAAACCACCACCAGGCTCACTTCTTTAAAAATGTTTGCGAAATACTAATCATTACACTTAAATAGATTCAGTGCCCCCCCTCCCCCCACACCTGATTCTGATTCCGGGGATGAAATCTAAGACCTTGCATATTCTTAGCAAAGTTTCTATTTCTGAGCTGTATCCCCAGCTACAGTAGTGATTTTTACTATAAGGAGACAAATGAGGGACACCTGGTATTTCTGAGGCCTTGCAGACACTGGCCACCCCATTTATTATGCCTTCTTCCATGCTCTTATGTATTGGTAATACTTCCCTTCTATGAGAATGAGCTATGGGCTGCATTTTTCTCTCTGGGTTCTTAATGGTGTGTGATAGTAAACCTTTGGGAGACTTAACTGCTTACAATCGCTTCAGATGAGGAATAGGATGGATGATTAAAATGTTCCTCTGGGGTTTGAAGGATAGCTTGGTAGTTAAGAGCATGTGCTACTCTAGCTAATGACCTGCATTTGATTCTGATTCTATTCCTAGCACCCACAGCAGGCAGCTCACAACCACCCGTGACTCCTAACTTCAGGGAGAGCAATAAATCTGGTATTCCTGGGCACCAGCACTCATATGCTCAAACTCCAACACACACACACACACACACACACACACAAAAGTGTCAAATGGTCTTCTCTAGTAAATACTAGCCATCCTTCTTAGGATCCTCTTTATGATATGTTGACAGTAAAATGCCTTAGGTGAAAAACTCTCCAGAGTTGCTATGTAAATTAAACGTGGGACAGAAAAATGATTAGATATGCAACAGTTGTTTCCACACCTCTATGAAACCTAGAAAACAAAGGAAGACTATACTTTCTCTTTTGCCTGCAGCTGACTCCTCCTCCATACCCCTTCCCTCTTTCAGCCAGATCCTACCTGTAAGGCAGTTGGCATGCATCCCAAGTTTATTTTATTAATGTGATATTTTCTCTCTGATAAAGCTGGGGAGAGGGCTCAGGGATTAAGAACACTCGTCGCTCTTGCACAGGACATAAATTTGAATCCCAGCACCCATGTCAGTGGCTCCCCATCTTCTGTCACTCCAGTTTCAGGGGATGTGTTACTCCACTTTCGGGGGCTGCGATGCTCTCCAGCCACTTCGTGTACCTGCACTGTCTTAGGGGTTTCTATTGCTGTGAAGAGGCACCATGACCACGGCTGTTCTTATGAAAGAGAAATTTCATTGGGGCCGACTTACAATTTCAGAGGTTTAGTCCATTATTGTCAAGATGGGGAAGATGGTGGCACAGACAGGCACGGGTGCTGGAGAAGGAGCTAGGAGTTCTACATCTGGATGCCCAAGCAGCAGGAGAAGAGAGAGACGCTGGGCCTGGCTTGAACTTCTGAAACCTCAAAGCCCAGCCCCTGTTGACAGACTTCCTCCAACAAAGCCACACTCCCTAATCCTTCCAAATAGTGCCACTCCCTGATGAAGCAAGTATTCAAATATTTGAGCCTATGTTGCCCTTCTTATCCAAGCCACCACATTGTAGTAATGTGGCACATCCACACACAAGTAAAATATTGCAAAACATTTAAACTTTCTCCATTTTGATATTTGAAAATATTATAATACCTCTGTCGATATTTTCTTCCTACAAAGAACATTATTACCCTTGGCTTTACATGGGGTCATTTTAGGAAGGATTTCTCTGTATCAAAAGAAGCCTTATAAGCCTGAAATCCTGGGCTGATGAAATGGCTCAATGAGTAAAAGGCATCTGTCACTAAGCTTGAAGACCCAAGTTCAATCTCATTTTTTTTCCCCACATGGTAGAAAAAGAACTAATTTCTACAGGCTGTCCTGACCTACATATCCATGGTGCTGTGGTATATGCATGCCCACACACATACACACACATACACACCCATGCATACATGCACAACATAAATATTTTTAAGAACTTGAAGGCTCACCAATATTTGTTTGTTTTTGTTTTATAAGAAAGTGTCCCATGTAGCCCAGGCTGGCTTCAAACTTGCCGCCTAGGTAAGAGTGACATTAAACTGACCCTTCTACCTCTCCTGAGTACTGAAATTATAGGTATGTTCCACTACACTCAAACAATATTTTGGTTCCAGATGTTAGTTATCAGCTAAGCAGTGTGGTGTTCCATAATACCACCCTTCTTGCATCTGATATGATGACCTCTCAAGAAAAGAAGTACATGATGAGACTATAGGGCTGTAGGACTCAGATAAAAACTGATGGAGCTTGAAGACTGATCCATTATCTGGTACAGGTGTGCCCCGAGAAAAACCTGAGAATGGCCACCAGATGTCAGTGCAATCATGAAACGACTGATGTGGCTAAGGTTTGTCCGGAGGTAACGGGAAGGCAGATAGGTCAAGAAACAGTAATTCTTATCTATAGCCGAGTTACAGGAATACCAAATTCAATCATAATTCTTGGTTTATTAGACACTATTTAATGTACATGATAAAATATATGATTCTTCTTAGGAAAAGACTTAAGTCAGGTGCGATGAATCATTACTGTAATTACAGCAGAGGACTTTGAGTTTAAACCTAGCCTGGATGATATAGCAAGATTCTGTCTTATCAGGATGCCTGTATCACTAATGTTATGACCCCAGACAGTTTAAAAATATATTGCTAGTATTTAAGTGTGTGTGTACACGTATGTGGGTGTGTGTGCATTTGTGTGTGTGTGTGTGTGTGTGCATGCATTTGTGTTGGGTGCAAGTGTGAATGCAGGTATGCACAGAGGTCAGAAGAGTATGCTGGATCCCCTGAGACTGGCGTTATATACAGCTGTGAGCTGCCTGACATGGTTACTGGGAACCAAACTCCAGTCCTCTGTAAGAACAGTACCCTTAACCATTAAACCATCTCTCCAGCCCCTTTGATGATGGGAGGGCCTTGATAACTGTCAGTGGACAAGAGGTATAGACTGAAACTATCCAGGCAAACTGAAGTGTGATCAGTATTCTTTAGGCCCCTGTAGCTCCTGGCCTTCACACTCTAGTTCCAGGTCACCCAAGCTCCTTCCCTAGGACCTCAGGTTCTGCTCTTCCCTTGATCTCCTATGGATTTTCTGAACTCCTCCCTCACACTAAACAGCCCTAATTGCCACTGGATACGAGAGCTTTAAAAAAAGTACGGAAGCATTGGCTTTATTCTGAAAAATTAAAAATTAAAGTCTTACTGGATGTGGTGGTACATCCCTGTAATTCCAGCTGCTTGGGAGGCTGAATTGAGTCAGAAGCACCAAGAATTCCAGGCTAGCCTTGGCTACGTAGCAGGACCCTGTTTCATAATGAAACAGAAAAACACCACCACTTGATTATTAGCATATTAGCACAATCCTTTGTCAGTGATGAAAGCTATGTTTTGCCCTTTTCCTTATTCATCAGGTGAATTTTTCTGGAGCTTTGATCTCTCTGGACCTGACTAACTACTTATCAAGTAGGCGAGAGGCTGGAGAGATTGCTTGGCAGTTAACAGCACTTGCTGCTCTTGCTGGAGACCCAGATTTGACTCCCAGCACTCATATTGGATACCTCTTAACTTCAGCTTCAAGATATCTGACACCTCTGATTGTGTAGAGCACTTGTGTTCACATGCATATACCTCCATATAAACACATATACATATAAATAACTTTTGAATCTTTAACAAGAAAACCTTGCCTCATTGGGGCATTGACATGACAAGTCAAAATTGTATATGACAACCTGACCTCGACAATTGCCTATATGAGGGTCACCATGACTTATTTGTTCTATCACTATAATACAGTATCTGAGACAATTATCTTAGACACTTTTATATTGACTCACAGTTTTAGAGGTGCCTGTCCAAAATCAGGTTGATCTATTACTCTTGGATCATTGTCCAGGGTGCTGATTGATAATGGTGACTATCATGTAGCAGAACAAAGGAGACAAATGAGGAAGAGAGAAAAGCCATTTGAGTCGACAGTCTTCTTCAAGAGCACACCTTGCATGACCCAAAGACTTCCAAACTGGGCAGTCTTAACAGTACTGTGCCTCCCAATAATCAGGGATTAGGCCTTCAGTATATGTTCTTCAAAAAACATGCAATATCTGAGCAGCATGTGTGTTCTAGGACATAATATAACATATTGAGAGTTAGACATAAAGTATGTTCAGGACTGTCTTAAGTTACTTTTCTGTTGCTGTGAAGAGAAACTACAACCAAGGCAACTTACAGAATAACTTTATTGTGGATTATAGTTACAGAGGGTGAGTCCGGCAGTGGGCATGGCAGAAGGCAGACAAGGAAACACGCAGACACACACTGCACGGAAGCACTTGCTGAAAGTTTACATCTTGATCCCACAAGCGTGAGCAGAGAGTACAAACTAGAAATGGAGTGGGTTTTTGAAACCTCAAAAAAGTGAGGTTTTGTCCAAACACAAAAAAATATGAGAAGGAAGATTTCTTCCTCTTAATTGCCTTTGTATGAGAATGTATTAGTACAGACTTGAAAGATATATACTGTATAAAAATAGCCAGTAGTTCTTTCTTCCTTTTGTTTCTCTTAAAGCTTTTCACACACAAAAAAGTGAGGTTTCAAAACTTCGCCGATGTTTTCAAAACTACACTGACTGACATACCTCCTACAACCAGGCCACGTCTCCCAATCCATCCCAAACAGTTTCACCAACTTGGGATAAAGTCCTGAAGTATATGAGCTTATGGAGGTCATTTTCATTCAAACCAACCACAATGGATGATAAAAGCAATCACTAAAAATTACTGCCCTAAAAATGATAATATGTGGAGGAAAAAATGGTTCACTCAACACACATTAAGTACCCACTTAGAGCCTTATACTATGGCAGGAACTGTGGAATGCAATGAGAAAAATCTGATCCATACCCTGGTTACCCTCTAAATCACGGACTATTTCAAATGGCATAAACCAATAATTATTTGTAGTAAAGAAAAGTTCAACCTCCCCAAAACTGTGTGGGCGGGGAAGCTTCTGCTCTCTGTTTGCTCAAGCATCTTAGACAGCCCTCTACTGTAAGCATGTTTCCTGATGATTTCTGTTTCTGACACTGAATATGCTGCTACACTAGAGCATCTGAAGGACCAAAGCAGCATGCCTCATATGGTTACTTAGAGGGATGCACTTACATTCTTCCCTCCTGTTTCATCTCCCACTGGATCACAGTCTATAAACCCCTTCAAGATTCACCCCAGACATCCCCATTCCTGCCAAAGTCAACTGCACTCCGGCTACCTGCCTGTCATTCAGCAGCACTTCTCCCACCAATTCTATATTACAAAACAAACATCCCTGTATGAGTGGATACCAGTATGTATGATTGCATGTATGTTGGGAGCAGAGGGTTGTCTGTAGATATACACTAATGTTTTACTACACACAGCCTTGAATTATACTACAACCCTATGAAATAGGGAAAATATAAGGGAATATGACTTTCCTGGGTTGTGATTTTCTCAACAGCCCAGGGACAGGAAATACCAGAAATTAGGACATGGAGTTTGTAATCTCAAGTCTAATGACATTTGTTTCAACTGCTGCTGGGATAGGTGTACATATTAGGCAAGGCCTCTAATTGCCGAACTACACTCCAGTCCTCAATGGTATTTCTTCTAATAAGCCTGCAATTTAATGTTCTTGTTCATCCTAAGAGTTCCCATGCTGTAGAAAGAAGAAAGCAAGAGTCTGTCTTGATGAAGTTGGACAGTTAGTATACTGTTAGCATATTCCTGTGGATTCTAATCTAATAAATGTATATAAAGGGATCTCCAATGAATGAAAAAAGTATCAAAGTAGGGATGGAGCAGGGTCTAGTGTTTTATGTTTATTCCCTTGATGTTATTTGAAGTTCCTAACCAAAAGCTTATATTACTTTTGTACTTTCAAAGTAAACATCCAAGAAGGACAATATTTTATATGTGGTCATGAGGATGTGTTCATCTTATCAGTTGACAGCTAAATTTGTTTTTCCTGTGAACTAATGATAAACAATGAAACCCGAGCCCTCAGGTCCAGTAAATGGCTGTTATGACGAGAATTCCCATCTCTTGCAGGGCAGCCACATGAGTCATGCGGCACACGGCGCTGTTTTCCCTCCTAATCCAACCCAGCAGCCAACATGACCCTTTTAAAACAAATCACATCATGTCCCTTGTCTGATGTGAAGCTCTTTGATGATTTCTCATTACATTCAGAGAACATTCAACCCGTTCGCCTGGTCTCTGAGGCTTTCTCTGGCCTTCATCAGACACGGCCTTGCATTAGGCATTAAACTGCGTCCTCCAAAATTTCATGTACAAATCCTAACTCTTGGTGCCTAAAAAAAAATGACCGCCTTTGGAAACAAGGTTGTTGCAGATATAATTAAGGGCTTCAGAAGGGTCACATTGTGGAAGGTGGGCTCCCAAGGGTAAGAAGTGGACACCTGGACACACACAGCACATCACATGGAAGTAAAGACAAGGATAAGTGTTATTAGTCCAGTGGAAGCTTGAGTACAGGTTTGGGACAAGATGGTTCCTCATATCTCTCAGAAGGAGCTAGTCCTGTCAATTCTTTGGTCATACTTGGACGTTTTTGGAACTGTAAGAGTGTACACATCTTTAAACCCACAGTTTCTGGTACTTGGTCAGGGCAGCTTGAGCAAATGAATACACCGCATCTCTTCCCACTCCCTCACTTCCAACAGTTATTCCCAGTACATTATCTTCTTTTGGTTAGCTCCTCACATACATCAGTTTACTGCCTCTGAATCTTTACTCTGTTTCATGTTTCTCAAAGATGGCTGGACCCTTGCCATTCCATTTGTTTACATTGGTATGAGACAGAGTCTCACTACATTGCCACAGCTCTCCTTGAACTGAACTCACTCTACCCCAGGATGGCTTTGGTCCTGCAATCTTATCTCAGTCACTCAAGTAACCAGAATTACATGCCTGCACCATTAGGACTGATGAACTTGTGTAATACTCCAGTGCACCCATGTCTCCATAGCATGTTTCTGCTAAGGAGACATTACACAGGGCTGAATTACTGGAAGGTAGAGGCTCCCGTTTGGAAGAGGATCAACCACGTGCACTCGGACAAGGATCTCCAATACCCTCTTACGTTATCTGTCTACGGTATATTATCACTGTCATAGGAACTGCCTACATAGCCCAGTGTCAGATTATTTACCTAGTATGCAAATGCTCTGGGTTCTGTGACTATTGACAATACTATTGGCAATACCCTTGTCACAAACATAGAAACTTAAAACAACATTGAATTTATAACGGCTTAGGCGGGATCTCTGTAAAGCTGAGACCAAGGTGTTGGCCAGGGCAAGACTCCCATTTGAGACTCAAGTAGGTAAGAAATCATGTCCAAGACTGCTCACCCTGTTGTCGGTGGCACTAAATTTCTCGGACTCTGTTAGAGAAAACATCTCAGTTGCTGCTTGGCAGCTTCCCCTCTCTCTTCTGGGCTATGTAGGATTCTCCAGAAAAGCATAGCCAATAGTTTGCCGTAGGTAGCTGGGAAGTGAGAGTTTGATTTTAAGAAATTGCTTCATGTGACCATGAACATGCCAAATTCAAAATATGTAGGTTGGGTTGAAATGTGGAGACTTAGGTAAAAGCTGATATTACCGTTCATGTTCAAAGTCCATCTTCTAGAAGAATTCACTCTTGCTCAGGGAAGTTCAGTCTTTTGTTTTAGTCAGACCCTGATCTGAGCCAATCTGGCCAACCCATATTATACAGTGCATGTTTCTTGACTCAAATTATATTGATTTAGCTGTTAGTCTCACCTAAAACACTGTCACAAAACATCCAGAATAATATTGGACTAAATATCTGGTTACCAGAGAACAGTTAATTTGACAACATTCACCACTATACTTATTATTATGGGGTCACATGACCACTCACTATCAAAGCCTGCTAGCTGAAGCACTTCACAAGATTATATAACAATCACGGAACTGGCATCCTGCTGTACTCTGTTGAATAAAATTCAGTCACATGTCCCACTGACACTCAACAGGAGAAAGATTACACTAGATCATGGATTCCAGGAGGTAGGGATTGTGGAGGGGGCATGTAAGCTTTCCCATTCCCCCTCAACTCTTCATGTCCTTTCCACATGCCAAATGCATTAATCTCCTCCCAACATGCCCTACAATCTCATCCGTAACGGAATCTACTTAAAGTCTAGAATCTCAGCATCTAAATCAGGTCCAGGTGTAGCTGTAGTCCTTCAGGAGAAATTTTTCTCAGACTGTTTTCATGCTGGGATATATGTGTGTGTGTGTGTGTGTGTGTGTGTGTGTGTGTGTGTGTGTGTGTGTAAATGGACTGGATAAATGCTCTGAAATTCTGTGCTTCCAGAGGTCCAGGTTTGACTATGTTTGTCCCATAGGGAATGGCACTGTTGGGAGGTGTGACCTTGTTGGAGGAAATGTATCACTGTGGGGGTGGGTGTTGAGACCCTCCTAGCTGCCTAGGAAGACAGTCTTCTCCTGTTTGCCCTTGGAACAAAATGTAGAACTCTCATCTCCTCCTGCACCATGCCTGCCTAGACACTGCCATGCTTCCCACCATGATGATTATGGACTGAACCTCTGAACCTGTAAGCCAGCCCCAATTAAATGTTGTCCTTTATAAGAGTTGCCTTGGTCATGGTGTCTGTTCACAGAAATGGAAAACCCTAACTAAGACACATGGAATTTAAATTCCAGCATCCATGTCAAATAACTTTCAATTGCCTATAACTCCAGTTCTTCTCCTGGATCCTGTGGGTACCAACATGCTTATTACACTTGTGTGCATGTGTGTGCATTACACACACACACACACACACACCCCTAAATAGAATAAAAATAACAAATCATAAATCTATCAGGAGGCAGAAGCAGAGTTTCAGGCAAGCCAGTGTTGTATAGTGAAATTGATTTTCAGCAAGATGGTACCTAAAGTGAAGAATTTCCCATCATACCCAAAGCCAAAGTCAAAAGAAAGGCACTGAGAGCCAAAAAGGCAGTGCTGAAAGATATCCATAACCATAAAAAGAATACACCCACACATTAATCTCGCTTCCAGTAAATCAAGACCCTGGAGTTTCAGGGACAGACCAAATATCCTGGCAGGCACATGTTCAGAAGAAACAATCTATGCCATCATCAATTTCCCCCTGACCACTGAGTCAGATGGGTAGAAGATAGAAGACTTCAATGTGGGTGTCAAGCTGACAAGCACCAGATCAAACAGGCTGGAAAGAAACTCTCTGACAGTGAGCTGTCCAAAGTCAATATCCTACTCAGGTGTGATGGGGAGAGGAAGGCATATGTTTGGCTGGCTCCTAGTTTGGATGCTTTGGATGTTGTCAAATATTTTGGGACCATCTAAATCAGTGATTCTCAACCTGCGGGATGAACAATCTTCTCACAGAGGTCGCCTAAGACCATCAGAAAAACACAGATATTACATTATGATTCATAACAGAAGCAAGATTACAGTTATTATTTTTATTTTTATTTATTTATTTATTTATTTATTTATTTATTTTTGGTTTTTCGAGACAGGGTTTCTCTGTGTAGCCTTGGCTGTCCTGGAACTCACTCTGTAGACCAGGCTGGCCTCGAACTCAGAAATCCTCCTGCCTCTGCCTCCCAAGTGCTGGGATTAAAGGCGTGTGCCACCACAGCCCGGCTAAGATTACAGTTATAAAATGACAACGAAAATAATTTTATGGTCGGGGGTCACCACAATATGAGGAACTGTGTTAAAGGGTCACAGCATTAGGAAGGCTGAGAACCACTGATTTCAACTGAGTATAGCTGGCTAATCCTAAATACACATTTTTAACCATAATAAAAAGTAGAAAGAACACAAGTGATCTGCTCATACATAACCATCATGGTAAGGAGGCTTAGCATCCTTGAGGTAGACAATTATTTTCAAAATGGGGGCCATTAAAAGAGTGACTGATCTATGGTGCTGTTTAAATCAAACTGGGCAAAAAGAGTGTTCTTTGATCGTTTTTGTTTGTTTTGGTTTGGGTTTTGTTTTTCTTCCTGTCTTTTTTGAAACAAACACCTCAACTGGTCTGGACCTCCCTTTGTAGCCCGTTTGCAGATGCTGGGATTACCAGTGAGCATCCCCACTACCGGCTGGCCCCTTGTCAGTTTTTAAGGTTTCTCTCCTCTCTTGCCTATGCCCTTTCCTCTCTGTGTTTGCAGCTGAATTGCTCCATCAACCTGCTTCTTGTGAGACCTAGAGCTGCAGTGGCCCTCTTGAATTTTGCACTTAGTGAATGCTGTTTCTGCTTAAACAACTTTCCCCAGTCCTTTATGAAGCTTCGACTAGATTTAAATGGGCTTCGATCTTTTAAAGAAAGTTCTTGCCCACACATCTGTTAGAGATGACCCCTCCCTCTTTTTGACCTTAGAATTTGAGATAGCTTAGGGACAGAGGTCTGATGCTTCCTACAGGATGATCAAAGCACACTTTAATCACTTGAAAGACTCCCCCTAAGTGACTGACTACTACTCAGGCCCTTCTGGGATTTCACCTTATCTGCTGCCCAATCACGCCTTTATCTTTTTCTCTATGTTCTGTGCTCCCTAACAGTGCTCAGAGGCTATTTTTTTTTGTTGTTGTTGTTGCTAAATTTAGCTTTCTTTGACTTCTGGAGAAGTCAAAAGATCAAGTTCTGGTCTGTTTGTGGTTTACTGCTTTGTCTCTCACTTTGTCTCTCTGTACGTTTTACAATAAGCATGAAGGGAAGGAAATCAGCCCACACCCTTCGCACTTTGCATAGAAGTCTCAATGAAGTAACTGTGCTTGTGCACATTGTGCTTTCTACATAACTGAGGGAAACAACTTCACTAGGCTTTTCTCCTGCCATGTCACAAAAATCTCTCAGTCCCGTGTCTTCCGTGAGGATGCAGTGAGATTGTAACCATTTATGAATTGGGAAAGTAGCCTTCTTTGTATGGATCTAGTCTCCAGATCTGTGAGAAACTAAATTTCTATTATTTAACCCCCATCCTGACGTATGGTACTTTGCTGGAGTGACCTTACTTGACAGATATACCTTTTTTTGTTTGCTTTCTTTCTTTGTTTGTTTGTGTGAAGCCCCTAGAACCTAAAAATCAAATTGTTCTTCTCTGAAGAGAACCAACCAAACAAGAGAAGGGGACAATGGTACCCTGGAGAGCAAAGACCTACTTTTTTGTTGTTTGATTGGTTCTCTTTTGGATGCACAAGCTTACACTATAGCTCTGGTTGGCCCAGGAAAAAAAAATATGCTTCTTAAAACAATGGTGTTGAGTTGGGCACGGTGGCATAGTTCTGTAATTCCAGCACTTAACAGGCTAAAGCCAAAGTGATCTGAATTCAAAACCAGCCTGAGCAACATACCAAAACACTGTCTCAAAACAATATTCATTTTTCTGTGTTAATAAAGTGGATATACATGCATTGTTCAAAAGCTAGACAAGGTGAGGGAATTTCTAACAAATTGGAGAATCACAGCAAAGACTATATATATATATATATATATATATATATATATATATATTACAATTTCTTAAATGAGAAATCATGTGCAAAAACGGACCTGGAATGATGTTGCACCATAGCAACTTAAACACTTCTTTTCTCTCTTCTTGCTTAACATTTATTGCAGCAGAGAGCTTTCTGCAGATGTCTTTTCCTTCATAATGATTTTCCTCCTGGGTTTTTGACTTCCAAGACTCTAGCTGGTTCTGGGCCAGCTCCAGCTTGTTTGAGACCCTGGCTCTGAGCTAAAAGGCTCTTTGCTTTTGCAGACCTGTGTCAGACCATGTGATGTCTTAGTAATTATGTTGTCACCTATAACCTCCTTGGGGAAGGGGAAACCAAAAAAAAAAAAAAATGGCTCTTGGGACAGGTCAAAGGAGCAAACTGGCCCCTGTGACCCCCTTGAGTCATGGAATCCAGTTTTCTTTCCTAAAGCATGCTGATGGAACCCAAACCAAAATCTGGAATTTGTGTCCAGGGAGTAAAGCAACGCAGATGGGCTCCAGGCTGATGGGAGATACCCAGTGTTAATAAACAAGTCTAAGTAATGTTGAAAAATATTGCTGTCTAATGTTGGAAAGAGCACAGCAAAAGAGATACCTCCAGATACTGCAAACTGAAAAGTAGATTGATGTGGTCGGTCTTCATGAGGATCGATGAGGCAGGCATGATCTGCATAGCATCTTTGTGGCACGTGTGCTGCTTTTAGGAAACATTTCTGCCAAGATAACTAGGTAATTGTGTGAAATTTTATATAAAAGGAAATTTATTGAAGCAGTCTCTGTAATATGAAAGAATGGTTAGAACTGAAATATCCATCCTACTGTAGGAGATATTAGAGCATTATGGCTCAACTGCGCTTTGAAAGGGAGACAGTTCTATGAAGTGGTATAGATAATCAAGAATGATGGTTTTAATGAAAGGAGCGATTTGCAGAAGATTGAGTGAATTATAATTCCATTTTCTAAAATGAAAAGGAAGCGAAAACCTCTCTGTACATAGTGAGTTGAACATTTGTCCTTTTAATAGTGTATCTTAATAATGGCATGCCATTAGGGAGAATAATCCACTTTTAAAGGAAAATATCTTGTCAAGAGTCTTCTGAGGTGGTAAATGAGGCCCTAGAAAGTTGGGCATCATGGTAAAAAGTGGAAATTTTCCATTAGGGAGGTGATAAAATATTTTAAGGAGAATGGGATTAAATATTGAGAGGAGCTACTGTTGGTATCTCCATGATATTGCCCCCACCCCTTCCTCTTTTCTAAGCTTTTCAGTATTATTTGCCAAGCACTAAACTGGCTATTGTAAATAGTTTGGGTAGAAATTAAGCTGTTTCTCTGAAAGGAGAAAATGTGAGCCTTAGGAAATATGAAATAATTATAAAGAATAACTCACCAGAACAGTGTGTTCTTCAAGTCAAAAAGACCAAGTGACCATTGAGACCACAGACATCTTGGATAGAACACCAAATTTCCCAGTCAGGAGGAAGAGAAATCTGTCCGTTGACATTCAGAGGGACACACACTCAAAGACCAAATTTGCCTCTAGAAAGTAAGATTAAAGAAAATGATTGGAGGAATATTTTCATTTACTATTTTATATTTTTGGAAAAATAAAGTAACCAAACCATGCATTGCTTTTATAATCACTAATTACAAAAATGTCAAATAAGAAAAAACTATCAAAATAAGAACTACAGGAAAGTGATAGATATGTCATTCTGGGCTTTCTCATTTCCCCTTAAGAAATGTATGCACATAACACACACACGCACACACACACACACACACACACACACACACAGAGAGAGAGAGAGAGAGAGAGAGAGAGAGAGAGAGAGAGAGAGAGAGAGAGAGGTGTTTTCAAGAAGGGTAGAAGGAGGAGAAGAGAGAATGAGAGAGAAGGAAGGAGGAAAGGGAGGAGCAGGTGGTCTGAGGTGGGGTGGTGAGAAGGAGAGCCAGCAGCAGAGAACATGGTGGGAACGGAAGCCCTGAGGAGCTGTAGCAACTCCTGAGGCATGCAAAAACAGTGTTTCATGAGAGGGTGCTTAATGTTCCCAGGATCTCCACAGGATTGCCAAAGACTAGCCTTGATATCAAGCTTGGTTCTCGTTTGTTTTCCATTACTGTGAGGAAACACCATAGCCAAAAGCAACTTCAGGAGGAAAAGGGGCGTTTTGGGTTTATACACACCAATCACAGTCCTTCATTGGGAGAAGTCAGTGCAGGAAACTCAGGCAGGATCAGAGGCATGAGCCATGAAGGAGTGCTGCTTACTGGCTAGCTCCTCATGGTTACCTCGGCCTGCTGTCTTATACAACCCAGACAGCACCACAGTGGGCTGGACCTTGACATCAATCATTAATCAAGAAAATCCCCACCCCCACCCCGCACACACACACAGACTTGCCTACAGGCTAATTAGATGGAGGTTGTTAGGTTTTATTGCTGTGAAGAGACACCATGACCAAGGCAATTCTTATAAAGGCAAACATTGAATTGGGACTGGCTTACAGGTTCAGAGGTTCAGTCCATTATCAGCATGGCAGGAAACATAGGCAGCCAATGATGCTGGAGAAGGAGCTAGGAGTTCTACATGTTGATTTGAAGGTAGCTACAAAGAGGCTGTTTTCTTCAGGCAGCCAGAAGGAGGGTCTGAAATTCTACACTGGACAGAGCTTGAGCACTAGGAGACCCCACAGTGACACACTTCCTTCAACAAGGCCACACCTCCTAATAGTGCCACTCCCCATAGGCCAAGCATATTCAAACACATGGGTCTATGGGGGACAGTCCTATCCAAATCACCACACTGAGGTAATTCCTCAGTTGAGGCTTTGTCTTCCCAGGGGACTCCAATTTGTGTCAGGTTGACAAAAACTAACCAGCGCAAACACTCAGAACTGAAAACATGCTCTCAACACGCACTAGTTATGTTGATAATATGCCCTGTGACTCAGTTTTCATCGTTGTTATGTGGGGCGATAACAGTACCCGTCTCATAGATTTGTAGTGAGACTATAGAATAGTTGGAAAAGGCAAATGAAAGGAGGAAAGCTCTTCTCTCACGTATTAACTAATTCCCAGCGGCCCACAGAGGCATTGTGCTTTCTATTCCATGGGAAAGACAATTTCTATATTGCTTTGAATTGGGGAGCTGACTAGATTGCCCTGCTTAGGAATAGCTAATATCTTTTAAGCACATATTCTCATGTTCTGTGCAAAGCACTTTACATATATTATCTTATCAATTTTTGACAAAGAGCATATTGTTATCCCTGTTTTATAAATAAAGGAATGGAGAGAGGTAAAGCTGCTTGCTTAAAGTGAGTAAGCAATATTTTTCTCTTTTTGTTGTTTGGTTTTGCTTTTTATGAGAAACGGTCTTGCTATTTAGTCTAGCCTGGCTTGGAATTCACAGTGATCTTTCTGTCTCCGTTTGCTGAGTGTTGGGATTATGGGCATGAGACAACACACCTGGCCTTATTTTAATTCACATAAATGGCAAAGTTAAATACTTGATGCCAAGTAAAATTAATTACTAAAAGATACCGACTCCTGGTGGCTATAGCAATCGATGTAGTGTTCTGTTTGTCCAGTTTTCATTTGAATACATTACATTGATTCATTGCTAGCATACCTCATGTGTATGAAATGTGCATCAGATAAAGGCAGCCCTCAACCATCTCTGGGTGAGAAGGAACCTGGATCTGTTCTGGAAAATAACTTTGAGTAAATCTATCCAAGTTTTTATAACTGAGAATGATATGGGTATAAATTATAGGAAATACATGTGGCCATCAATTTACTGAAATCTGTTTTATACACTGTTGTCATTATTAAAATTAGAATATTGGGTGTTCTATTACTGTGAAGAAAAACCATGACCACAGCAACCAATATAAAAGAAAACCCCTTAATTGGGGCTTGCTTACAGTTTCAGAGGTTTACTCTGTAGCTGGGACCATGGCCACACACAGGCAGACATGATGTTGGAGAAGTAGCTAAGAGTTTTACATCATTCACAGGCAGCTGGAAGAGAGAGACAATGGGCCTGGCTTAGGATTTTGAAACCCTAAAGCCCACCCCCAGTGACACATTTCTTCCAACAAGGCCACACCTACTCCAACAAGGCCACACCCCGTACTCCTCACATAGCTCTCCTCTCTGATGACTAAGTATTCAACTATATGAACCTATGAGGGGCATTTTTTATTTATTTATTTTTTTTTCTTTTCTCTAAGACTTTATTGATTATTTAAAACAATGAATTTGTGACACAAAGGGGTCATCATGTTCTTTTGGATTTGTAAATCATAGATAATAAGATGTTATTTTATTAAGTTCAAAATCACATGGAGATAGTTTTCTAAATATCAAGCTGAGTGGTCCTCATGTCTAGAAATGACTAGTTTTAACACATGGAAGAGTTTGCCTTTCTGAGTCTCACACTTGGGAAAGTTAAAAACTGGAGAGTCCCCCTCAACCTCCTCTGGAGGTTGCCTATTTCCACTCTTTTTGCTGGCTCTTAGGGCTTCAGTCCTTTTCCCTCACCTATTACCAGATCTGGTTCCCCTTTCTACATCCCCAAGCCTGTCCACTTTCCTTTCCATACACCTCTCTCCCTACCCATTTGTGATTTCTTTCTTCTCCCTCCTAAGTGGGACTGAGGCGTCCTCACTTGGGCCCTTCAGCTTGTTGAACTTTTTGAGTTCTGTAGAATGTATCTTAGGTATTCTGTACTTTATTTTTTGACTAATATTCACTTATTAGTGAGTATATACCATGCATGTCCGTCTGGGTCTGAGTTACCTCACTCAGGATAATATTTTCTAGTTCCATCCACTTGCCTGCAAAACTCATGATGTCCTCATTCTTTTTTTTTTTTTTTCAATTCTTCATAGAGTTAGAAAGAGCAATTCAAAAATTCATCTGGAATAACAGAAAACCCAGAATAGCTAAAAGTATTCTCAAGAGTAAAAGAACCTCTGGGGGAATCAGTATCCCGGACCTCAAGCTGTACTACAGAGCAATAGTGTTAAAAACTGCATGGTATTGGTACAGTAACAGACATGTAGATCAATGGAACAGAGTTGAAGACCCAGAAATGAATCCACACTCCTATGATCACTTGATCTTTGACAAAGGAGCTAAAACCATCCAGTGGAAAAAAGATAGCCTTTTCAACAAATGGTGCTGGCTCAGCTGGAGGTCAACATGCAGAAGAATGCAAATTGACCCATCCTTATCTCCTTGCACTAAGCTCAATTCTAAGTGGATCAAAGATCTCCACATAAAACCAGACACACTGAAACTAATAGAAGGGAAACTAGGGAAGAACCTTGAACATATGGGCACAGGGGAGAATTTCCTGAACAGAACCCCAATAGCTTATGCTCTAAGATCAAGAATAGACAAATGGGACCTCATTAAATTACAAAGTTTTTGCAAGGCAAAAGACACTGTCAAAAAGACAAAGCGGCAACCAACTAACTGGGAAAGGATCTTTACCAACCTTACATCCGACAGAGGGCTAATATCCAAGATATACAAAGAACTCAAGAAGTTAAACTCCAGAGAGGCAAGTAACCCTATTAAAAAATGGGGTACAGAGCTACACAAAGAGTTCTCACCTGAAGACTATCTAATGGCTGAGAAGCACCTAAAGAGATGTTCATCATCCTTAGTCATTAGGGAAATGCAAATCAAAACAACCCTGAGATTCCATCTCACACCAGTCAGGATGGCTAAGATCAAAAACACAGAAGACAGCAGTTGTTGGCGAGGATATGGAGAAAGAGGAACACTCCTCCACTGCTGGTGGAATTGCAGGCTGGTACAACCACTCTGGAAAGCAGTCTGGCGGTTCCTCAGAAAACTGGGCATGACACTCCCGGAGGATCCGGCTATACCACTCCTGGGCATATACCCAGAGGCTTTACCTGCATGCAATAAGGACACATGCTCCACTATGTTCATAGCAGCCTTATTTATAATAGCCAGAAGCTGGAAAGAACCCAGATGTCCCTCAACGGAGGAATGGATTCAGAAGATGTGGTATATCTACACAATGGAATACTACTCTGCAATTAAAAACAATGAATTCACGAAATTCCTAGGCAAATGGTCAAAACTTGAAAATATCATCCTTAGTAAGGTAACCCAATCACAAAAGAACACACATGGTATGCAGTCACTGATAAGGGGATATTGACCCAGAATCTCGGAATACCCTAGACACAATCCGCATATCAATAGATTTCTAAAAAGATGGAAGGAGAGACCCCTGGTCCTGGAAAGACTGGATGTAGGGGAACGCCAGGACAGAGTAACGAGAGGGGGTTGAATGGAGAAAAGAGGGAGGGAAGGGGGCTTATGGGACTTTCGGGGAGGGAGGAAACGGGAAAGGGGAAGTGATTTGGAATGCATTTTTTATTTAAACCACCACACTAAGTGTACTCTTACATGAGCCTCAGAATAAAGTCATTGCAAATAGGAAAAAATGGGGAGGGGGAGGAGTGCGTCTGGGTGCTGAGACAGAGCAGCTAGTAAGAAGTAATGAAAGTAGGGTTTATATTAAATACGTATACAGTTTCAGAGTTGACCAGATAATTGCCCAACATTTTTTCACTTATGTAGAAGCAATCAATTTTTCACTTGCTAGCTGTAGTCAATCCATTAGATAAATCTCCTAGATTGGATGCTGGAAAATGGCATTTTATCTTCTCTGGGCTGCAACTGTGCATAATTTCTAAATGGCTTTCATGAGTGTATTTATTTGTTCTAACGTGTCATTTAGAGGTATGGAATATCTTTCAGATTTTTACAGGGTATGAAGAGGGTGATATTTAGGTCATTCCACTTGGTCATTATGGATTGTGATGTATTTTATGGTTGTGATTCACTACTGACGCCACACTGACAGAGCTTTTATTTTAAAACAAAATATCAAATCCTAGAGAAAGTCAAGGTTGTTTTGGGGCTGGGATGGAACCTAGTTCTTTATCCATGTTAAGTATCCACACTACCACTGAGCCACACCCTCAGCCACACAGCCCATGCTTCCAATGATCATTTTGAGATACACCTTCACTTTTGTACCCTTAATATTTTTATTATTAATTAAGTTATTTATCCCAGCTTCCCCTCCCTCCTCTCCTCCCTCTCTTCCACCCTTCTTCTCAGAGAAGGGGAGGCATCCCTTGGATATCAGCCACAGGCTAAAATCACAGAATGGACCAGTGATTAGCATAACACCTGGCCTATAGTAGATATTTAACAAATTTTGATTCAATGGATGGATGGGTAAAAGGTTATCGGGGCATGTCTCACACTGGGCAAAATCCCAAGACAATCCTCTAGCAGAGCAAGGTGCTATGTTGGGAAACATGCTTGCTATATTATCAGAATCCATGTATTCATTGTGAAGCTCACTTCATCCTGAAAATGAGTACTTAGGAAATCTCAAATGCTACTTCCATCGTACAGTAATAAACAAAGGAAGTTGGATGGTGTGATCTGTAATCAAAATCATGTGTTACTGATCTAATGCCTCTACTCTTCCCCCAAGGATTTCAATGTGTTAGCTTGCTCAATGTGGGCATACCCATCCCTTCTTAGCAATTATATGATCTGTCAATAGGTTTTTAGTCACTATAAAAATAACCTTAAGCTCAATGTAGTTGAAGCTTAATTACTTTGTAGATTGATATCATGTGGTTGATGTTTTAAGGGTTCCCTTGGGCTCTTCTACAAAAGTCAGAAGATATTAAAGTCTCATCTTTAGCTCCCTGGCAATATCCCTTCTTAAAAATTGTTGAATTGGTAGCTGTGGCAGAAACTGCTGGATGCGATTCCAAATCCGTTCTTTCCTTCTCCCTCACAGTAATATAGCACACAGGGCTTAACTGACACATGGCTGCATAGAATCAATTTTTCATCTTTCATTATAGCTAGGGATGGTGGTGTGACAAATGTAGAGGGAAGTGTAAGACTTGCCAACGAAAGGCAGATAGAATTGATATGGGCTGTTGCTGAGCTACTTTAACAAAATTTAAATATAATTATATAATTTCCCTCCATTTCCTTACCTTCCCCAAACTTCTCCCACATCCTTGCCCCCCTTTCCCCTGACACACACACACACACACACAATTCTCTTAATCCTTTCAGTGTTGCTCCAGAATACGAGTTCAGGACTGACCACATGGTATTGAATAATCAGTAAGGGAGCTCCTCGGGGGGGGGGGGGGGGGGGGGGGGGAGGGGAAGACCACTGCTCCCTCTCTCTCAGCATTCCTTAGTTACCTGCACCTTTGTTGCAGGGCAAGGCCCCATGATCTTTACCCGTTCCATGTTAGCATGTTTCCTGGTGTTGTCATTTTTCCAGGTCTTGCTTATTGTGGAGGGATCATGGTGGGCACTTTCTCTGTCATTTCTAGGGGACACACTCTCACTGCAGTCTTTTCTGAAACATTCCCAGAGTCTAGGGCACAGGAGTTGTGCTGTCCATGTAGCCATTGTGGCTGCATGACGCCAGCACTCCATGACCACTCGTTCTCTGCATTTTGACCAAGTGTGGACTTTAGAAATGGTCTCTGTCTGTTGCAAAGAGAGGCTTCTATGCTGAGGATTGGGAGCCGCACTTTTCTGTGGATGTGGGGATAAGTATTTAGGATGCAGGTAGAAATTCTGGTTCAGGGAACTCACAAGGGACTGAGGCAGAGCAGTGCTAGAGAGAGGAATAGCAGGATTCAAATAGCATGAAAGGGGATAATGTCAAAATGAGAGTGGGCTGATTGTGGAAAGAGAGACCGGTCAATGCAGAAGTGGGAGATAACACTAAGGATGCTTAAGTAGGCCACAAGCTGTGTTTTTCAAGGAGGGTACAAACCCACTCTGTCCCTTTTCCACTGTCGATAAACACACACTACCACAAAGGTAAGACTACTTTCCAGACTCAAAACAACCTAAAAGAACAGGGCTCCCATTGCAGCTTAGATTATTATAAGAAAAATCAAGTCCCATTTTGTTTGAGCCATCATTATTTTCTTTCTTCATTTTTTTTTGGCACTGCAATGATATCCTGTCTAATACTACACACAAAAGGTCTGTTTCCACAGACAACAGATCTCATATATCTTGTTCATGAAAGGTAGCTTTAATAAGTCTGAGTGGAAGATAAGGTCAACAAATATGAAATGAGCATCCATCTCCTCCTAGCATCTTTTTTAGGAGAACATGCTGTTCTCTCTGTGAGTTACCAGCATCTATTGCACAGATGGTACAAAGGTCAAGGTAAGTGAGTGATTAAAGATAACGCACAGGACAGTGCCTAGAGCAATGATAAACACAGAACAAGGACCTAGTCGGTGTTTTATGATGAAACCACACTGGTTTTCATTACTTTTGATTCTCTCATATAAGCAAGCGCACTGAAAAGATTATACCAACAGGTCTTATTATAAGCTTCTGCTGAATTAAGTATGAATACCAGTTAGTAGCATCTGCTCAGATGGCGCTCTGGTGGAGCATCGGAGCTGAATTCAGAGTCCTGGTAGAACGGGCATCAGGGCTGATGGTTAGTATGTTTGGAAAAAGTGCCTCCCCATGCCTCCTGCATGCCACCTACTCCTCAAGTACGTTTCATAGTACATTCCTCCCTTAGTACACACAGGACCCTGGTTCTAGGACTCCGCCAACACCACAATTTGCAGATACTTATGATCTGTATATTAAATGTCATTACATTTGCATATGACCTATGCAAAACCTTGGGAGACTGCGGTAGGAATAGTTTTCCAACTCACAATTGAGTTCATATGTTTGGCAGCCTCTAAACCGAAGCTTATAATCTAGTGACAAAGAAAGCTGACGATGCAGATTTCTGGTTTCTGGAGTCTGGTTTGAGAAAATGTAGTAAAATGTAAGTAAAGATATGGCCAAAGGAAGAGAGCTCAAAGACGTCATAAAACAATACATTGTTATTTTTTTTTCTGTTAGAGGAATAACTTTCTGAATATCACATAGCTCTGTCATGAGTGACAAAGGCAATCCTAGATGCCACGTGTGAATTCAGTCCTGTGCATTGATAGGCACTGCCCTTTGCAGCCCTAACAGTGCTGTGTGGAATTTTCACACAAGATGTAGTCAGTCAGGAAAAGAAAAGGTTATTTTTTCAAAGTTTTTTTTTTTTGCAACAAGCTCTTGACATGTAGTTCAGCTTGGCCTCGAACCCACTATGCAGGCCACTCTGGTCTCACATTCTCAGTCTTGTTTTAGCCTCCTGATTTCTGGTGTGACAGGTTTATACCCATTTATTATGTTATACACTCAATACGCGCTTATCTCCCCCTACCTTCCTTTCTACCTCTCTTCTGTCTTGATACATACATAGCAAGGCTGGATTTGAATTTGTGGTAGTCCTCCTGGCTTGGTCTTCCAAGTGCTGTGATTACGAATTACTCACCACTCTTGGTTTCAGTCAGTGTGTATTTACTGAGCACTTGATGCGGGCAGGTCACTGCCCCACTTTGTGAAAACATGGACACTTGAGTCTAATGGAAATACTGTAGCGTTAGAGGAGCTGTAGTATACTCCCAGGTGGGCTGAGGGGCTATCAAGAAGGGTCCTATGGAAGCTACCTATTGTCATGGAATGTTTTCTATTAGGAAGAAAAAACAAAATGTCCATTCCTGGGGTTTTAAATTCAACGATCCCAAGAAATCTAGAGATTGCTCCAAAATACTTTTCAGACTTAGGTCCAGTAAATACCTGTGGCTTCCCAAGATAGCAGAGCACATTGGCCATATGTCACCAAAAGCCCCTCTAGAGGCCTCTTGTTTTGTCAAAACAAGCATACTGACTTCATTTGTTCTGATGACTAGACAGTGTAGTATCTGCATTGAGATCCCTGTGATTGTTAGCAGGCTAACTCAGATTTGGGCTAACTTAGATAAAGGGTTATAAGGCGCTGGGCGTATCATGGAACACAAGGTCAGTAAGAAAAGCCATGCTTTGGGGAGAAACTGAAGCCAAAATCTCGAAAGTCATCAGGCACCAAGGCGAGTCTGTCACCTTTAATCACATTGGTCCACATGGTCCTTTGTCTCCCTACAAGTACCTTGCCTTTGCAATCCTGACTTCTTTCCCTTTTCCATGAGTTTGACAAAATATAGCGTTCCCACAGCTACTAGATTTTCAATCTTTGAAGGCAGTTAAGACTCATTAGGATCTCTATTTTCTGATTACAAACTGTCTGAATGGAAGCTGCTTTTCCTGGTACGGACTAGGGATTTAGTGGGGTTTGGTCAGTTTGACCCCGGGCAAGGCTTACAGCTATGGCTGTTTCACACAGCTCTTGGGATCCTGCCTCTGTCTGGAAAACATGTAGTTCTTTTCTTTTTTTTCACAGATTTATTTATTTTATGCATATGAGTACACTGTAGCTGTCTTCAGGTGCACCAGAAGAAGGCATCAGATCTTACTACAGATGGTTATGAGTCACCATGTGGTCGCTGGGATTTGAACTCAGGACCTCTGGAAGAGCAGTCAGTGCTCTTAACCACTGAGCCATCTCTCCAGCCCGACATGTAGTTCTTGCAGGAAGTGGGTGTGGGTGTTTCATACGTCCCTCAATACAAATACTGTGTGAGGAGGGAATGAAATCTATGAATAGTGGATAATCCTAATAATAGCTGCCCTAGTGTTCTTTCTCTCTTTTCCTGGCAGTTATAGATTCCATTCCAAGCTTATTATTAGTGAGCATATGACCTACGTTAGGTTGATCACAGGACTTCATATTGTAGCCAAGTTCAGTTACTTCTGCCAGTCACTTCTGCATTTTTGTGGAATCTTCCCCATCCATAATTTGCCCATCTAATTCTTCCTATATTTTTAGGCTTTCCATATGGCTTTAGTAGTGATTTTAACCTGTCCCACCCAGCCACAAGGATTTCTTAGTCTCTGTTGACTCTGAATCTTATATCCCCAAGGAGACAAACAGAAATGTCTTTGGGGAGCCATATGCGTCACCAGGTGAGAATATAAAGCTTTTGCAGAAGCCCTTTAGATGACTTTCATTTATGCTTCCCTAGATAGAACTAGGGGTAGTCTCTGGAGAAGGAGGAGAACATTGCTGTCATTGCTATACGCTAGCCCTAGTGCTAGTCTATCTTCTTTGAGACCAATAGTCTCAAAGTCTGGTCACTTGATCAGTGTTGGAGTTCTAATAAATATGAGACAGAAGAATTCCTGTCCAAATTGTTTACAGCAAACGGTAAGGTCAAGGAGAATATAGACTTACTGCTGATTGCTGGTTTACTCTGCCTGGTCCTGACTTTCTCTGACTTGTATGCGCTCTCTTCTGCTCCCTAGTTTCCTTTCTCACTCCCTCTTTTTGTAGAATAAGAAGCTGATTTGCAGATTCTACTCCACTCCCCAATTGAGAGGGGGTGGTGGAAACATGTCTAAGATTCTGTAATTATGTTGAACGGGAATGTCTGTGGCAAAGAAACTTGAGTGAATATTTTCAAGACAAATTCAACATAATCTGCTTACTGTACTGCAGGTAGAAATAGTTGTGGTAAATTTTGTTAAGCAACTGCAATGCTCTGTGCCTTAGTTCATCAGTTTTAATAAGGAAAATAATGCTGCTATGTGCCACCTAGGGATTTTGCTAATGCTGAAATTGGATAATAAATATAAACTCCTTAGTGCAGTGCTTCACAGTAAGTCTTATTAAATATTACTAGTTATTACTGTAGCTGTTATGTATGCTATTAGAAAAGTCTAGAAGGAAATGGTGCTTAGGCTAGATGGTAGATTTCAGGGAACTATTTTTTTTCTTCCTTGTGCAATACTATAGTTTTCTTTTTTTCTAATATTTTTGGAGTCAAAATACTTTATTCAGAAGCTTAGGGAAGGGCTGAAAACGTCAATGTGATCTGCTGTCTTTGGCAGGGCAGATCTTCAAGGCCTCCCTGTTGCTAAGAGACAGCCTCTATTTTTCAAATATTCCATATTAAGTATGCTACTACTATTATTCAGCTAAATTGACATAGTATTAAACAGACTCTTAATGACTTATTGTTACATCCATTGCTTAGTACATCTCTCAACACTCATCAGAGAAGTAGCTTTCTGCATAGATAGAAATTAACACAGAGACCCATAATAAGTCAAGATGCAGAGAGCGAGAGACTATGGGATAAACAGCTCTAAATTGGGCATCTATATAACACACTCCCTCCTAAGGATCAGAGATCTTTGCAGAAGAAGAGCTGGAATGATTGTAGGAACCAGAGGCAGTGGATGACTACAGAAAAAAAGGGAAACAATGTTTTTCAGATACAGTAGGACAGCTACACATGTGAACTCACAAGACATGAGCAAGTTCAGGCCAGGCAAAAATCTCAACATGGAGGGGAAGGTGAGTGTGAAGTCTATCCCTAGTGGGGAGCTATTAGCTATTGATAGAGGGGGAGAGGGAGAGGGGGAGAGAGAGAGAGGGAGAGAGGAAAAAAGGGAGAGGAGGAGAGGGGGAAAGGAGGAGAGGGGGAGAGGGAGACAGAGAGGGGGAGAGGGAGAGAGAGAGAGGGAGGGAGGGAAAGAGGGGGAGAGGGAGACAGAGAGGGGGAGAAGGAGGGAGGGAAAGAGGGGGGAGAGGGGAGAGAGAGAGAGAGAGAGAGAGAGAGAGAGAGAGAGAGAGAGAGAGAGAGAACTTTCTTCGAATATCTGGCTCCTGGTTGGTAACCACACTGCAGTGAAAGGCCCATGCATCCGTGAATTCATGGGCAGCACAAATTGGACTTGACTGATTTAAAAAGTTAGGTGGGGGAGAGAAGGAGAGGTGGATCTAAAAGGAGCTGGAGGAGGGTCTATATTATCAGAATACGTTTTATAAAAATTTCAAAAAAATTAGTAAAACAAAATATTTCAGAAGCTTTGCTTCGAGAATCAGCATATATCACTATATATTTCTAATTTAAAAAATTCCTTTATTTATGTGGGACAGAAGCATACCACAGTGAATGTGTAGAGGTCAGAGGACAACTTGCCAGAGCTGGTTCTCACTTTGCACATGTGGGTCCTGGGAATTAAACTCAGGTTGTCAGGTTTGATGGCAAGCACCTTTATCTGCCGAGCCATCTTGCCCACCCTTAACACCAGAAATTTTATTAACTAAAATCAATATTCTTCTCCAATATGATCACGAAACTGAAGAATGGTATTAAATGGGAGGATATGTCTTACCTTTTGCCAGTATGACTACAGGATGATCTACTCACTATAGTCCTTAGATTCCACCTAAGTGGGAACAAGCCTGAGGCTGGCATGTTACAGAACTACTGGGACAAAGTAATGACATGATGAATAGGAAATATTTTTTGCAAAACTGAAAGCACATATGGATGGAGAAATTCCCAACAGTCAGCCTTAGAATTGTTCAATTTAGCCAGGTCAGAGGGGACTGTATTTCTAATGATTTAAATTTTGAATGTTCAGGAATTGTGTGATGAGTCTCAGATTGGAGGCCACTTGGGCGTCTTGAGGCATGATGGCCTCCTCTTCAGAGCAAGTCGGGATGGAGCAAATGGTAGGCTTGTAAGTCTTGAATTGTTGGTCCATTTATAGGAGGAAACTGGAGACATGGGTGCAAGATCTTCCCCACAGCAGAAGAATTCAGTGAAAGCCTGTCAGAGGGTTGGGGTCCAACTCAGAAGCCAGAGAGCCCCAGAGCATACTAGTCTCAGAAAACTGTTTAAATATTAATTGGGGGTGCTAGGCATAAAACTGGGCCTTTGTAACAACATTGGAACCTGGGGCCTAGAGAGAATTGCAGATGAAAGAGAGAAAGTGGGCATGGTTAAAATTTGAGGGCTAGTTTATTCTACTAGAAAAGACCAAATAAAGTACTGAGGAGAAGAGAGATGACAACAAGGCTCTTTAGCAGCTTTCCATAGTCACTTAATACAAATAAGCAACAAGGACAGATCCAGGGCTGGTGAGATGGCTCTGTGGATAAATGCGCTTGTGGCCAGGCTAGCTGACCTCTGATTCTATACACAATGGGAGGCAAGAATCAACTCCGTCAGATTTCCCTCTGACCTCCACAAGGTTTTCCTCCCCACCCCCACGAATGAATAAATAAATAAATAAATAAATAAATGTTTAATTTTACATTTAAAAAAGGAAAAATTACTTTAAAAATTGTATAAATTAAGAAAAAGAACAGATCAAGCACATAATTGGCCCATTCTCCCGCTCAGAAGCAGCAAAGATGCATGTCTTTCTGGTCCTCCCTTAGCAATGATGGTTTCCCCAGCAGTCTGCCTTCTTGATGCCCATAAGGCGCTGGAGGAAAGCTGTGTACTGCTTGTGCTGAAAGGGACAAACAAGAAGGGCTCCATGGAGTCCCAGCTTGCCTAGCCATTCCCAGCGAGTGCAGTTTGGGGGCCTGGACTGTGCTCTCTTGCCTTGTGGTTAACAAGACGAAAATGACAATTACTCTTCTTCATCTTTGTGTCTTTCCTCAAGTTGTTCCCTCTGGCTCTCAGGTCCTACATAGGCAAAGGGGACATCGGATCCTTAAGGTCCTCTTAAATTGCCGGCCTGAAAGGCATTAGATAGCTTCGAGTCATCATGGTCAGGTACACAATGTCTGAAGTGTGTTTGATCCAGACTAGTTGGTCTCTGACTCCATACTTAGCGGAGCTTGCTCAGAGAGTCAAATGGAAAGACTCCAACTAGTTTGAGTGTACTGTCAACATAGGGAACAGAAAGAGGGGGAAAAGGGAGAAGTAAATGAAGAGGAGGAGGGATATAAGACAAACAAACAATAAGGAACCTCTCCTGATCCTGTGCTCAGAGACATCCAAGTATAATAGAAACCAAAGGCTGTCATTGCTTAACTAATACCTGATAGGCCAGCCATTGAGCAGCAGACTAGAATGACAGTAATCAGGGAAACTGTTCATGCACTGCATTGACAGCTTGCTTCCTATGGCAGTCCTTATCCCTGCCACGGAAACAAAGCTAAATCTGAGAATGGAGGTGCTTGAGGTGTGCTGCCCACAAGCTCTGGTGGTTTCCTTGTAGACATTGCAAATGAAACAGTAAAACAATTCCTGATAGGCACAGGGTTGAGGTGGAACTGTGGTACAGGGAAAGAGCTCATCCTGTAAGGCTAATACTCGGGAGGCTGAGACAGGAGGATTATAAATTCTAGGCTAGGCTAGGCTACACAGTGAGACCCTGTAACTGCCTGCAGTTACATCAAACAGGTTACCTGGAAGGGAAGCTGGGTATGTATGGAAAGGCTGCGAAAAGAGATGGAGACTAAGACAACACCTGCTGCTCAAAGTCTCAAGGTTTAATGGAGGACTCAGAATTTTAAAGTTTCAGGAAAGACCCTTCCCCCAAATTCCAGGGTGTGTTCTGGGGATCTGGTCTGGCTGTTCACTGGGTGTTGGCTCCACTGCTCAGGCGGGTGGGCGGTCACCTGCTTAATTCAGGAATTCGTAGATCTGTAGGAACAATGGGCTTCACCTTGGTCTGAGTGCTCTATCCTAGGAGGAGGGGATTATGGCTAACACAGGAGTTCCCGCTCAAAGGCTGGGAGAGGAACTTCACCTCCGTCAATGTCAAGTCCCTGCCAGGTGGCATGGCACCCCAATAAGGCTCTCTACAAGACCCCGTCTCAAAAAAGAAGACCAGTAAGAAAAATAAAGAAAGAAAAGAAAAGGAGCATTTGAAAATGGACTCAGAGATCTTTGTGACCTTAGATTGACACAAAGAACAGAATTTAGGCCTATTTAACGAACGAGACCATGCTCTCCCAACAAGAGTCTAAGCCCTTAGGTGCAGAACTCAGGACATCTCTAAAAGTTCACAGCAACTGATTGCAACGCTCTTCCACAGCCTCTGTTAGTGCCTCAAGTGCCTACCCTGACTTCTTTCAATGATGGTCATCAGGATATGTTAGTCAAATAAAACTTTTCTCCCCCAAGTTACTTCTGGTGGTGTTTATCATAGCAATAGAAAGCAAGCCAGAACACCAAAGTTAATTTTGTATTTAAATATGTTAGCAAAGAGAATCAACAGGATACACATACGCAGAGGCCGTTTTATGTGTATAGTATATAAACGTATCTGGTTAGTGTTAATCAACATTCCATATCCTAAGAACAGTGGTTAACATCTGGTATTTTAATTAGGGATTTACATTCTGTGGATAAGTTATTTGAAGAATCCCATACCCCACTTACGTTTTATATATATATATATATATATAGTCATACCAGAAAGATTGTGAAATAGCATAAGAATCAGAAGTGCTTTTTTTTTTAACCTTTGGTGGAATGATGTTTAAATGATGATGTTCAAGTCCTGTGGACTGGCTAAAATTATTATACAGGCATTTCAGTGTTTACCTGCTTGGGGTACAAGAATCTAGCCAGTCCAGCTAATTATTTTGTGGGATGCTTCTTGTAAGCCTATTCAGAGGCTTGCTATTGACTTTTTGCTGGAATCTTTTCACTTAAATATGTCACGTGCAAAATTCTATCAGGGTACCTGTATTAACTACTTTTCCGTGTGCTGTGATAAAATACTCTAAGCAACTTAGAAGAAAAAAGACTTATTTTGACTTACAGTTGAAGGAGATCGAGTTCATCATGGCAGGAAGGATATAGTGGCATGAACAGGAGGCAACTAGTCATGTGGTCTTCATAGCCAGGAAGCAGAGAGTGATGGATACTCATGCTCAGCTAGCTTCCTCTTTGTTATGGTGTCTGGGACTCAAGTTTAAGGAATAGAGCTGCCCATATTCAAGGTAGGTCTTTCCATTTCAGTCAGCTTAATCTAAATAATTCTACACAAGCATCCACATAGGCTAAAATAATCTAGACATTCCTTCATCAGTCAGAGACTTGTCTCTTTAGGTGATTCTGAGCCTATACACACAAAACCCTATCTAGTCTGTTCCTCTAGAAAATCGTGATTAGTACAGACAGAAACCTGAGATTTCACTGGAGTTTCAAAGGAAGTAATATTTTTGTACTTGTTTGCTTTCAGCCTTAATATTGCCTTATATCTCTAGTGTTGGCAAGTCCTGATGATTCTGCCTTTGAAGAACATACCAGAAGTCGATCATTTTCACCATGCTAATCAATGGCTGTTACGTGTGTGTGTGTGTGTGTTTGTGTGTGTGTGTGTGTGAATGTGTGCATGTGTACCCATAGAGCCAGAAGACTTCTTGAGATACCCTAGAGCTGGAGTTGCAGCTCATTTTGAGAGGTCAGATTTAGATTTAGGTACTAGTGCTCTATGCCAGTTTCCTCCTAATTGAAGCATTCCCCCCAGGAAGAATGAAACTCCTGAAATAAAAATAAAATATCAAATATACCAGAGAGTAGAAACTTGTAAGATTCTTGAAGGCTCCTCCCCAGCTTTATAAAAGTAAAGCTCTGCTGGGATAGAAGATTGACCAGCTGAGGTCAGAGAAAAGAGATGTTGTGGACCTATGGACTACCTGCATATTGTACAGAAAGCCCCAGGGTAGCGTTTGCGAGTCATTGCCTGTGTTGGGTGGGCTTGTCAGTGGTCCAGCTGCTTTTCTGAATCATCTTGCAAATAACCATATATCTACACTCCTGTTTCTAATCCCCCCAAATCCTTGGCAGTCCACAAAGTTACAATTCAGTGCAATCATTACTTCAGTCTGTCTTGGGTTATCTCTCTCTCTGGAGTTTGTGTGTATGTGTGTGTGTGTGCGTGTGCGTGTGTGTATGATTATGTGTTGTGGATCCTCAGGAAAAGTCTGTCATACAACATCTGGGAACTGAACTCTGATCCTCTAGAAAAGCATCAAAACTCTCTTAACTGTTGATGCATCTCTCCAGCCCTTTGTCCTTGGTTTTCTTTGGCCTTTTTTTTTCTCTCTATAGAACAGTCCAAATGGTCCTTTTAAAATATCTATCACAGGTCTGTCGAGATGGTTCAGCAGATAAAATTCCTTGTTCTCAAGCCTGATCTGAGTTTCATCCCCAGAGCCCACATGGTAGAAAGAAAGAAAGGACTCCTCTATGTTGGGAATGATGTAACCCTGTATGAGTGACCATTCATAACATGAACATGACCGTGTCAAAGACACCACTGCTTCCGACCCATGGGAATTGACTAAGCCTTCCCTGGGTCATGTTCAAGTTAATGGTAGAGTCTTCCCCAGGTGTGAGCACAGATGTTGACATGAATGCAGAAAGTATCAACTTCCACTTCCTCCCCCAAGGTGATTGTCCCTGGAATTCACTCCCCCCTCAGTCTAGATTAGCTAACCCACCTTCTTATTCAGCTATATGTGTAACAATGACTTTCCAGGCTGCTGGTTCATTTTCACCAGAGTACGTGACCCACCCAATCCCTACTTTTCAGTATGTGTGTCTGTTCTTTCTTCACTTCCTGTCACCCTCATCAGGCCAATCACAAAGCTGTGCAGGTTTTGGCCCCTGTACTTGTCTTCTGACTTCCACATATATGTCCTGGCATATGCCATTCCTTCAATAAATAAAAACGAATAAATAAACAAATAAGTGAACGTAAAACATCACAGAACTGGAGTTGTAGCTCAGTGGTAGAGCACTTGTATACAATAGGCCCTGGGTTCAAGCCCCAATACTACAATCAATCAACCACATCAATCAATTACATAATTTCTCTACCTAAGCATTTTCTGTTTCTTCTTTTTAGAAGCTGATGTATAAATGTCTATTTGCATGAATATATAAATGACTCTTCTCCTTATTAACTCTTATCTTCAACCAAAATTCACTTTCTCAGGTTTTTCAGTGACACTTCCTTTAGCCACAGTATCTAATGTTTTACATCTCCATTCCAATACGTCTTGATATATTCTTTGTTAATTTCACTCCTAAAAACTTGAAATAATCTAGCAGTGTTATAGGGTGGGGTCTCTCAGTTCTCATTTTCTTGAAAGAAATAATTCAGTCAGGAGACAGACAGTTTAAGCCAAAGTTTATTTAGCAAGGCTAATCAAACAAATACTACAAAGAGAGATTACGCAGGGAGCAGCTTAATGTGGGTTCTAAATTGTGGATTTTAAAGTACATACTCAAAGGAAAAATGCACCAAGATGACATTGTATCTCTTAACATCTATGCTTCAGACACAAGGGCATCCAATTTTGTGAAAGAAACCCTACTACCACTTAAATCATACACAGAGAGTGGGAAACTGCAATACCCCACTCTCACAAATATATAAAGCATTTAAAAAAATCCAAGAACAAAAACCTAAACAGAGATGCTGGAGCTAACAGACAATATAAACCAAACGGATCTAGCAAATATTTATCATACATTTCACCCAAACACAAAAGAATATACCTCCTGATTAGAAGGAAACAATGGAAGCGTCTCCAAATTTGATCATGAACTCAGAAACAAAGCAGGTCTCTTTGTGGTGGCTGTCTGTTGCCTGGTAGGAAATCAGGTCTGTGAACTTGGTAGATGTGGCCACTAGAGGTTCAGGTAAAATGTGTTTTTTGAGTATTGGGAGCTGACATGAATGAGGATAGGTTAGGGTTCTGGAGGGGTTCACAGGAAGGAGGAAACAGAGGTGTTCAACCAGAATCTGCTTTGTTGTCTCCTTGGAATGGAGGTAGACAGTAAGGAGAGGTCACCCCAGAAGGCCGACTACAGAGACTAGGAGATTAGATCTGAAGGAACAGAGGAGAGGGGAAGATGTATGGTGAGCCTATCTGCTACCCTGGCAGAAGTAGCCTGTGGGTTAGCAGGGCATGCCTGCTGGTGTTGGGGACTGTGGTAAAGCAAAGAGTGGAGGGAGGGAGGGAAGGAGAGGAAGGTCTGTGGGATCCACAGGAGATGCGGGCAGGGGGTGGAAGGAAGGCTTCTTCTGTTGCACAGCGAGATGAGACCAGGGGTTGCTTTTGGAGGAGAGGAGGGACTGGTAACAGTCTTCAGTTAGCACACCTGATTCTGTGGCCTGCTCAGCTGGTGTGTTCCCAGGGAATGCCTACTGCTGCTGTTGGAGGCTGGGATAATGGAGGGAGTTAGGGGAAGGAAGGTTAGGGGAGAAGATATTTGTGATCTGTTGGTGATGATGTGGCCAGAGAGGAAACGGAGTCCACAGCAGATGTTCTGCTACAGAGCCAGGGCTGGGGGGTAGGGGGTTGGGATCTGGAGGAGCAGAAGGAGAGCTGATGATGCACAGACAGTTGACCTACCTGCTTCCATAGCAGGTGTGGTAAGACTGTGTTTTACACTACTAAGTTTTTATGCAGACTTTAAAGCACAGATGTAGGTAATTGGAGCACTCAGGAAATAATCCATCATTCTCAGAACTCTGGCCCAGGTGCCTGGGGAAGCAACTCATCTTTCTGAATTCCCCAGTGGAGAATTTACCAGTTGTTTTTAAGGAAAGTAAGACAATGCTGAGATTACTTCCTTCTATCTATTATGCTCACTTGTCCACCCCCACCAGAGTCAGAGGACATGGGATAGAGGGAAGAAGGGACTGGTTTTTTTTTTTCTTTTCTTTCTTTCTTTCTTTTTTTTTTTAACCAGACAGCTTGCCAAGATTCTCAGATCACTCTCTCCCAGAAGACACATAGCCCTCAGCACTGCCAGAAATCTTGAAGAACATCTGGTCAGGAGTTAGGATTCTTCAGGCAGAGTTTTGAGCAGTTATTACCATTTAAACTTTTCAGGACTTTTAACTGCTTGGCTCTTTGACTAAAACAAAGCAAAACAACAGCCCACCCCCACCCCCAGATCCACACACAAAAACTTCCAAAGCTTTGTGCCATAACCTTCCAGTTGATTGAAAACCACAGCCTGGGCTGAAGCAATGCTATCTGGGCTTGTACCAAATAAACCTGAAGAGACAGGAAAGGCCTACACACGTGTGTCGTGTTTAAATCATACCTCATTCATTTACGGACATGATAGGAATGCAGTGGAAAAATCCTTTCTCTAGCCCCAGCTCAGTCATTAATCAGCTATGAAGTCCTTCTCCAAGATGAACTCCTTCTCTTTTCTGGGTTCTGGTCTCCTCATATTGAAAAGAAAGGTGTCTCATAGCAATAGAAAGCATATTGCAAAGCACTTGCAAGATTCCTGGGAGCAAGAAAGTAAAAAATAGTTTCTAAAATGCTAAGTGTGCAACAGTCACTGGGAGGTGGTGGCACACACCTTTAATCCCAGTACTCAGGAAGCAGAGGCAGGCAGAGTTGTGAGTTCAAGTCCAGCCTGGTCTACAGAGTGACATCCAAGATAGCCAGGGCTACACAGAGAAATCCCGTCTTGAAAAACAAAACAAAACAAACATACATACAGAAACCTCAAGAACAAAAATTTTAAAAAAAAGCCCTGTGTTTTTTGAGACAGGCTTGGCTATCACCAGGTTCAGCGCACCTAGCACTTTGACCCCAAAGTCAATGAGGCGCTGCTACTGTGATTTATCTTGTGTGTCTGGACCTTTAAAAATTCCCGGTTGCTAGTCAACTTGCCCTTTACACCAGTCAGAATGGCTAGGAACAAAAACTCAGGGGACAGCAGGTGCTGGAGAGGATATGGAGAAAGAGAAACATTCCTCCACTGCTGGTGGGATTGCAAGCTGGTAAAACCACTGTGAAAATCAGTTTGGGGGTTCCTCAGAAAATTGGACATAAAACTACCTGAGAACCCAGCTATACTACTCCTGGGCATATACCCAGAAGATGCTCCAACATGTAATAAGGACACATGCTCTATGTTCATAGCAGTCTTATTTATAATAGCCAGAAGCTGGAAAGAACCCAGATGTCCCTCCACAGAGGAATGGATACAGAAAATGTGGTATATTTACACAACGGAGTACTACTCAGCTATTAAAAACAATGAATTCATGAAATTCTTAGATAAATGGATGGAACTAGAAAATATCATCCTGAGTGAGGTAACTCAGTCACAAAAGAACACACATGGTATGCACTCACTGATAAGTGGATATTAGCCCAGAAGCTTGGAATACTCAAGATACAATTCATAGGCCACATGAAGCTCAAGAAGAAGGAAGATCAAAGTATGGATACTTTGGTCCTTCTTAGAAGGGGGAACAAAACAGCCATAGGAGGAGAAACAGAGACAAAGTGTGGAGTAGAGACTGAAGGAAAGACCATCCAGAGACTGTCCCACCTGGGGATCCACCCCATGTATAGTCACCAAACCCAGACACTATTGTGGATGCCAACACGTGCTTGCTGACAGGAGCCTGATACAGCTGTCTCCTGAGAGGCTCTGCCAGTGCATGACAAATACAGAGGTGGGTGCTCCCAGCCAACCATTGGACTGAGCACAAGGTCCCCAATGGAGGAGCTAGAGAAAGGACCCAAGGAGCTGAAGGGGTTTGCAACCCCATAGGAGGAACAACAATATGAACCAACCAGTACCCCCAGAGCTCCCAAGGACTAGACTACCAACCAAAGAGTACACATGGAGGGACCCATGGATCCGGCTGCACATGCAGCAGAGGATGGCCTTGTTGAACATCAAAGGGAGGGGATGCCCTTGGCCCTGAGAAGGCTGGATGCCCTAGTATAGGGGGATGTCAGGACAGGGAAGCAGGAGTGGGTGGGTTGTGATCAGGGGGAATGACAGGATGGGATAGGGTGTTTTCAGAGGGGAAACCAGAAAGGGGATACAATTTTTAATGTAAATAAAGAAAATATCCAATAAAAAAATAAGAATTCTTAGCTGTTAGAACTGCTTGACCCTATGACCTTCAGTGTTGGTTGCCTCTTGGAGCTACTAGTATTGGGCCAAGTGGAAGATGGGACTGTTTAAGCAGATGGTTAGGGACAGTTGGGAGAAATATTTGAGTGGGGCAGATTTGGAAACTGGCAGGGAGTTAAGAGAACTGGTTAGTGTTCTAAAATAGCTGGTCATTTATCACTGCTGCTTGGTGTTCTCTCTAAACAGCAGTGCCACAAACTTTAGACTGGTCAGAGTGGAGGCTTTTTTTTTTGTCCTTGATGGGCATAAATGATGTAATACATGAATGTCCAAATAACTCCAGAAAAATAGGCAGACACACAGAAGGATCACAGGAACCCTTGATAGCAGACCACTCAAATAATGTGCCCCAATTTAAAGTCAACCCCTAAGGCTAATTGGAGCCAAAACAAGATTCTTTTAATTAATGGATAACCCTCTTATTCCTACATATTTTGTTTTATTCTTCTATTTATATCTCCTCTTCAGTTACTTCTTGATTTGAATCCTCCACAGATTTAACAGTCTCAAAAACCTATAGACTGTAATAGTATTCCAGCCTTCCTTTCCTATCTACTTTATGATCCACCTTCATTTTTTGAAAGTATGTCTAATCCTTAATTCTTATTTTTACCAACCCTTCTTCCCTTCCACTTCTAATCCCTTTAAAGTATTTGTTTTATTTTAAATTCTGTGCATGTGTGTGAGTATGTTCACATGAGTGCAGGTGTTCTGGGAAGCCAGAAGCATTGAATTCTCTGGAGCCTCAGTTAGTCAATTGATAGCTGCAAGCTGTGAATTCTTAGGACTGAACTCAGGTCCTCTACAAAAGTAGTATGCTCTCTTAACTGCTGGACCATTTATCCAGCCCCAGCTTTTAATCTTATTAACTAAAATCTGCGCATCCTCCTAATTATCCTTGGTTTTCCTCCAACAGTTATTAAAGTTAAAGAGGTCACCGTTATTAATTGACTAGTGTGACAATTGAATATCGATAATACAGAACATCTGTGGTTGTGCTCTCAGTTAATATTCAACTCGGAGAATAATATAAACCTTACCCCAGGGACACTGAGGAATTATTTTCCAAACTACACCATGTATTCATTCAACTGGATCCAAGTCCCAGTTGAACACTGTAAATATTTCAACAGAAAGAATACAGCTGATAGCAACAGGCCGAGGAACAAAATAAAAACAGCTGCATAAATCCCAATGCAGTAACATACAAAGCATGAACACTAATCCAAAAATAATTAACCCTACAGTAACACCATTCAATAAGAGTGAATTAGATGAAATTCCAGATTGAGGATTCAAAAGAAGTATGTTCAAAGACACAAATATCTGAAGAAAATCAGGAAGACAGTGGTTGATAGGAAAGATGATTTCAACAAGGAACTAGAACCACTGAATATAAAACAATCTGACATTCTGGGGAAAAACCCACAGTGTGCCTAATAAAAGCCCTGCGTAAAGTTTTAGCAATAGACTGAATCAAGGGAGAACAGGACGTCTGAACTTAAAGACAAGGTAGAGGAACTGGAACAGTGCAACAAAGAAAACTAATTCCAAGGTACACACACCACTCGGAGAAGACCAAATCTACAGATTATAAGCATAGAAGCAGGAGGAGAATCAGAAAAGAACACACTTTCATAATATAAATAAAACAATGAAGCTGTATTGAAGGCAGAGAGCGAAACGGCAAGTCACATATAGAGGCAGGCCCATTAGAGTGACAGATTATTTGGTTGTGGGGTATTGACCTGAGAAGACTGCTTGGCCGTGGGTTTAAGCCAATAGAAAGTCTTTATTAGCATTCTGGTGACTATACAAGGTATTCTGGATCCCAGTATAGACCTGAGATTTCTTGAGATAGGCACAAAAACCATGTTCCTGGTTGACATACTTCAGTTAATAAGAACAATCAGGCAGAAGCAGAACTACAAGAACCAAAAACCAAGGTCAGTCCATTTAGAGACTTTCCCAGAACCGTCAGCATTCATGGATTAGTTCTTTGTTTTGGTTTTAGCAGGTCTATGTGCTGAGTTTTACAGCTTGAATGATACTTCCATCATGGAGTCAGTTGTGCTAAAGTCTGAGGGCCTTCTAAGGTCTGGGACCCTGTTATAGTTTAACTGACACCTTAAAAGCCAGAAATGCTTGGAATGATGCATTTCACGTTCTGAATGATAACAGCTGCCAACCCAGACAATTACACACAACAGAGCTACCTGTCATAGTTGAAGGAAACATAAAACCTTTCTACGATAAAGATAGACGGAAGGAATATATGAGCACTATACCTGTTCTACAGATTATACTATTAGGAATCCTTTAGTCTGAAGGAAAAAAGACTATGAGGCCATAAGAAGGATTAGCCACAGTAGAATTTAAGTAGTATTTAAGCAAGACAGGGAAAAGAAAAAAAATTGAGTAGTATTGGTGTCAATTCCCCAGTCAGAGAACAGAGATGAGGATATTGGATCAAAAGGAAAGAACCATTTATTATTTTGTTTTATTTCTGAGAAACGTGATTTACAAAAAGAGACAGATACTACATTAAGGTGAAAGGATGGGGGAAAGATAAGACCATTGATCTTTATTTACCAGCAGCCTATATAGCACCATCTACAACATGCAAGAAAGCCAGCAAGGTGGAAGTTTTCTCTTAGGACTATCTCTGTTTCCCCATGCCCTTTGACCAAAATCTGTGGTGTCTTAAGCAATAGGGTCTTACCATCAAATTTTGGTGGGTAGCTAAGAGCGATGGCAGTAGACTGTACTGTTTTGTGGGTCTCTCGAACACCCCGACCAATAACTAGAGGGGCACCATGCTTTTTATTTGGCAACTTAAAGCATCTGGAAGGAGCATTTTCTCCTGTGTAGGGTAATTCCAATTACACTCTTTTTCTATCACTAGTGTTCTGCTATGCCCCCTCCCGTAAGATCTATATCTATCTGTGAACCCTGTGAGCCACAATATGGATCTGCACAGCAAGAGAATCTCATAGGTCCCATAGTGCCATGAATTATCATGGGGGTAACCAATCAATTTCTGATTGGACTCAATACCCATTTCACAGGAGTAAGTGCATGCCTGGAACTGTACATCTGGCTAACAACTCATGGTTGGAGAGCTCATAGGACCCCAGGGCTAAAACTACTCTTAGTATTTTGCTACACAGCTATAGTATCAAACTGCCCTCTAACTTCATCTCTGTATTTCCATAGATTAGTGCAGTTTCCAGATCTTATTAGAGATTTTTATTTTCATACAGTGGAAAATGGTTAACACAGAAAATTACATCTGGTCAAAGTGCAGAGGGAGAATTAGTTGTTTTTTAAAGTACGGCCTCTAGTAGGCCAACCATGCTCTAGTGGATGGCCACATACTGATAAATACATGGGCAGTACAAATTAGCTGTTGCGAGGTATAGGAAGAAAAAACAATACAAAGTTTTAAATGATTGGGTCGGGGTAAATCTGCGATGGATTTGGGAGAACTTAGAGGGTGGAATAAGGGTGAATATAATCAAAATACATTGTAGGCATGTATGAAATTCTCAGAGCATGAATAAAATATTGCTATTTAAAATTATGGGGAAAAGGTTTCCAAGCAAATGGACCTAGGAGAAAAGCAGATGTCACTGTTCTAGTATCTAACAAAATAGACTTCAAATCACAGCTAATGAGAAAAGACATAGAAGGTCACAGCATACTCACGTAGGGAATAATCCTTAAATGTATGTGTGCGCACTCAACTCCAAAAAACAAGTACTATTGAAGTCACATATTAACTACAGCACAATAGCAGTGGCTGACTTCAATACCCTATTCTCACCAAGCTGAGAACAAAAAAATTAAAGAGATAATTCTCTAAATTCAATGGTCTTACCAGCACTGGACCCTGCACACCACAATAACGAGCCTGCCAGTCAAGATGTGCCCACTGGTGCAATAGTGTCATAAATGCTATTAAGTAGCTAATTGATTTGTGATTGGATTTGAGGTCTGAACCAAAGGAGGAAATTCATGCCTAGTATTGTAAACATGGTCAGAATCCCATGCCTGGGAAAGTCATATGCTCTGTGGGGAACTTATTACTATTGTTTTTCTAAATGGCCATATTGTTGAAATACCTTTGATGTATTTATGTAATACCCACAAATTTATGTTGCTCTCAACTTTGGTCAGAGAAGCTTCTTTTTGCCTTGGGCACTGTTTACTTCTGGAACTCATGACTGATCAAAAGTGCTGAGGAAAAGTGACTGTGAGTGCTAGAGGAGGGAGAGTCATATTTTTGTGGGGGCAGAGCCACTGGTAGGTTGGCTATGCTCTAATGGATGGCACCATTCCCATGGGCATATGGGTAGCACTAATTGGACTTAGTGGGACCTTTTAAAATAAGACATGAAATTGAAAGGCAGACATGTTAGAGGATAGTCCTGCAGGATTTGGATGCAGAGAGTGGTCAGTAGATATGATTAGAATACATTATATACATGTGTAACATTCTCAGAGGAAATACAAATATGTTTAAACAGCTAAAGTTGTGTCTCTGTCATAGAGAACTTGTCTAGTATTTACATGGGCCTGGGGTTTAATCCCGAATTGCTTGAAAAAGCTTATTGGCTTCTATGGGTCTTTTGTACCTCATGTTGTTGCAGGATACCCACCAAAGAAGAAGATTGCTGGGATATGGATTTAAGTCAAAAGAAAGTCTTTATTATCTGGCTGGTGACCAGACTGGGGTGGGGGTGCTCAGGATCCCAATGTAGCCCTGAGCCTTTCATAGAGTAAGCTTTTAAGTACAAAAGACAAGTTCTGAGTTGAGATACTTCAATTAGTATGAACAGTTAGCCAGAAGCAAAACTAAAGAAGCCAAAAAATCAAGGTTTGTACCTTTAGAGACTTTTCCAGAACTGTGGACTTTGATACATTAGGCCTTTGTTTTAGTTTTGAAAGGTGATACTGTCTACATGCTGAGTTTTATAGCCTGAATGGTTCTTCCATCATGGAGTCAGTTGTGCTAAGTAAGGTCTGGGGCCTACTAAGGTCTGGGGCCCTGTTACATTCACCACTGGTCTTAGTGAATGAGTGAAATCATGGGCTCATACTGCTAATTGGCCAGGTTGTTTAAGATGTAGGGTCTCTTTTCATCCAATCAATGGGAATTAAAGGTCCAGCCAGTGCTGATAGCAGAGTAGTTAGCCAGTGGGACCAGGAGAACAGAGATTGGTATCCATTCTTTGGTTTATGTCTTTTCTTTTTTGAGGTTTCCCCAAACACGGCAAGATTTTCTCTAATTATACCTGATCAGTTAGTATAGAAACAACAGGTTTATCCCAAACCCTTTTTATCTCATGAGATGTAACTCTAAGCTTCTCCACTTGTGCAGAAACCTTTCTGCCAGGGACTCTAACTGTTGTTTTAATTCAGAAATAGAAACTTTTAGTAACTCTAAGTCCTGATCAACCTGTCTACTTAGTTTGGAAAGCATCAGAAGAGGTGCATTTAGGAAACCATTAGTACATACCCACCAAGTAGTCTCAGGGGGTCAGTATAATTGCCATTATATATAAATTAACCCAGAATATAGAAGAGCAGTCATCAGAATAAGGGGAAGTGCCTAGGCCAAAGGTTTTGGATTTTAGACAAGTTTTAGCCCCTTACTTGTCTTCTAATGTCAATTTGGGCTTTCCCTAGTTACAGTGAGTTTTTTCAGTCAATGGGCAGACAGTCTTATTGGTTCCTGTCCCTATATAGTATAAGGGCTGGATGTCTAAGCATAACCAGCAATTTTTTCTGATTTCTGGCTAGAAATTGTTAATTCTATCTCTAAGGTTCCTTCCTGAGTCTGATTCTTCAGGTTTTCTCTGGTTTGCAAAGCCCGAATCTTTCTTACAGAATTTCCATATTTTCATTTTATAGTTTTGAATTACATTCTCCCATTGTTCATTTTTAGGGAGAAGTTTTCTTTCTAAATGTTAATCTGCATATTTTCAGGAAGCCTCTGTTTTACCACCGCAGTCTTGTTCCTGGAAACTAGGAGGCCCAGCTCCAGGGCATGCAAAGATTTGTAAACTCCGTACTCCTATCTCAAAAGATGAACTCCTATATATATTTTTGCTCTCCAAATACTACCAAACTCTGAAAGCGGCCATCAGTGAACAAAGGTCAAGATGAATATGGATTACTGGTCTGTAGTCATACTAGCTAATACTAGTATGACTAGGCACTTTCCTGTGTCTTTCTTCCTTAGTTCCCAGGTACAGGCTTGAGGAAAGTCGGAGTTGGACCATTTATTTATAGCAAACACAAGACTCGAGAAGATGTAGAGAGGAAAAGAAAGCAAGGACCTGGGGCCCAACGAAATCTTAAATTTAATGGGTCCATATTCTGAAGACAGTCCATTTGGGATAGTCATCTGTGGTTGCTCTCTTGACCTGGGTGTGATGAGTTCATGGTGTAATGCCCATGACCTTCATAAAAATAGGGATTTCAGAGTTCTCAGGGTGTTGTCCCTTCCTGGGAAAAGGCTCTCTGTTTTGGATTTACTTGAGCACAAACATGGCATCTGGCTGAGACATCCTGTGCTAGGCTGTCCAGTATAGGTATGACATACCTTGGTCTGAGCAACTCAGAAAGTTTTGTGGAGCCCAGATGAGAAGCCTGGTGAAGTTTAGTTACCAGAGTCCTGTCAGTTCTTTCTCAGATAATGATCTTTCCCTCTGGTACCCTCCATCAACCTGTGGGTTTGAGCTGTCCATTTCTTCCTTACCTTGTAGTCTCAGGCAGTACCATATCATGCATGGCATGCCATGAGAACATCAACAGGTCAGTAGCCTGGCAATTGAGAATAACAATTCGTAAGGAAAGCCAAATAGCCTCTAGGAGGGATGTGAAAAATACTTGTGTCCCACATAAATGCTCATCAAAAGGTGACTTCAGCTGAGGAGGAGTTCAATAATCAAGTGGATAGGATGACCTTTTCTGTGGATAGTCAACCTCTGTCCCCAGCCATTCCTGTCATTGCTCAATGGGCCTGTGAACAAAGTGGCCATGGTGGCTAAGATGGGGCTTAACAACATGGACTTCCACTCACCAAGGCTGACCTGGCTACAGCTGCTGCTGAATGCCAAATCTGCCAACAGGAGAGACCAACACTGAGCCCCAGATATAGCACCATTCCTTAGGGTAACTTGCCAGCAAACTGGTGGCAGGATGACTATATTAGACCACTTCCTCTGTGGAAAGGACAATGCTTTGTCCTTACTGGAGTAGATACATATTCTGGTTGTAGATTTGCCATTCTTGCTTACTCCAAACTATCATCCATGGACTTACAGAATGCCTTATCTACACAATGTCATGGTATTCCATATAGCATTGCTTCTGACCAAGGAACTCACTTTACAGTCAGAGAAGTGTGACAGTGGGCCCATGATCATGGATGGAATCTACTGATTTTATCATGTTTCCTACCATCTTGAAGCAGCTAGCTTGATAGAAAGATAGAATGACATTTTAAAAACACAGTTACAGTGACAAGTAGGTGGCAGCAACCTTGTAAGTCGGGGCAGGGTTCTATAGAAGGCAGTATATGCTCTGACTAAGTTTCCAATATATAGTATGATTTCTCCCATATCCAGGATCCATGGGTATAGGAACCAAGGAGTAGAAAACACAATAGTTTGACTCACTACCACCAAGGAAAATTTTTGCTTCCTGTTCTGTCTACCTTATGTTATGATGGCCTACAAGTTTTGTTTCCAGAGTGGGAAACTCCTGCCAGGAGCCACTGAACTTGAAGCTCAGACTTCCCCTGGACACTTAGGGCTTCTAATGCCCTTAAGCCAACAGGCTAAGAAAGGAGTAACAGTGTTAGGAGAGGTGACTGATCCAAAGTACCATGGGGAAATTGGATTGCTTCTCCACAGTGGAGAAGTTATGTCTGGAGTGCAGGAGACCCTTTAGAGTAGCGTTTCTCAACCTTCCTAATGCTGTGACCCTTTAATACAGTTGTGTTATGGTGACCCAACCATAAAATTGTTTTCATTGCTACCTCATAACTGCAATTTTACTAGTGCTATGAACCATAATTTAAATATCTGATATGCAGGATATCTGATATGCAATCCCTGTGAAAACATTGTTTAGCCCCTAAGGAGTTTCAACTCACAGGTTGAGAACAGCTGCTACATAAGGACATGGAAGAAGGAAGCTTTTGCTCTTTGCCTGGTTTCTCTTTCCTTGCTACCAAGTCCATTCCTTCACTGGCATTAGAGCCTACTTCTTTGGGATTCCTGAAAGTCTTAGGAAAACATGGGGTATCGTTAACTATAACAACACGTATATAATGAGAGTTTCATGAAAAGAGCAATGATAGCTCAAAAAATTTCAGAAGCCCCAAACTTGCCAAATTTTATGAGAAAACATCATATATCTAAGGCACTTAATGAACTCTAAATAAATACGCAACATATATGCTAACACATATACATTTGAACACATCACAATCAAATCATCAAAAGAGCCTGACACAGAGTGAATCTAGAAAGTAGCAAGTGAGAAATGATTCATAGACACCAGAAATCCCAGAGGACCCAGTGCATCAAAATGGAAAAGAAACCTGTCAATCTCAAATTCTATATCCATTGAAAAAATGGATTCAAAATGAACGTGAAATAAAGACATCACCAGATAAACAGTGATTGAAAACCAGACCTGCCTTTAATCTGAACTGCAATGATACTAGCATGTAACTCATATCCTCAATAGTAGGGTAATGGTGCATTGCTGAATCAAAATCTCAAATTTTTGTAGAAACAAGTTGGTAATAAATTTGATTTTACATGCCTATTACAACTCACTCCCACAATGAGCAAAAAAACTTTCCCAAACATCAGTTTTAGAGGTCTATCTCAGGAATAGAGCTCTTGCTTAGAATGGTTGAGGTCATGAGTTACATTTCTCCCACCACATAAAACTATCAAACTGGAAAACTGTGAACTAACTATAGGTTTTTTGAGAAAGAAGAGAATAATGGAAATACAGAAGAACAAAAACAAAAAAAAAAGTCACTGAATATTAAAAATATACAGTCCGATGGCAAATAATCATGATTTTCTTCAATAATTGCATAAATTTGACATCAGTGGCAGACACAAGCCTTTGTAGTGCTCAGAAATCTAAGATAGCTCCACTATTCTTATCCCTGGTATGTATCCCTCCCCCACGTGCACAGAGAACCTATGAACAGAAGGGGCTAGCACTGTCCTAACTAGGTTACTCTATGTGGCAAAAATGAAAGAATTTTGTCACTGTCAAGTCGCATCTAACTAGGACAGTCTTTAAAAGTACTTGTTAAATATAAGCTATCATGTTGTGAGTCAGAATGTGGGGGAGCCATATGGCTTGTTTTTATGAACTCTTAACGACTGGATATGGTCCTTGGAGACAGGAAGTAATCAGGCCATCAGATCTTGAACTGAAATACAGCAAGTTTAATTGCTAGCTACTGAGGTCAGAGGAATCCTTGAGCCTCAGATGAGCTCATAGCCCTAGCCAGTGCTTTCAGCCAAGTGAGACCCCACCAGTGACTCAGGTCAATAGACTGGATGGTTTTGATCTCGCACCAGAATTTTGGGTTGAAAACATTCATCCTGATGTGATCATGACATTAGAAGGTAAGTCATTTGGGAGGTAATCAGTCCATAAGACTGGAACTCAGAGATAGAGATCAGTACCCTTGTAAAAGGGATCACCCCATCACATCTTGGCTTTTGGCCAAGTTCAAGTGTATGAGAGGGACCTGACAGAACTGTCATAACCTCTTTCGACAATGTGAAGACATAATAAGAGATTATATATCAACACCCTGGATGGGGTCCATGAACAGAACATGAAATATGCCTAATTTTAGTCTCCAGAACTGCGAACAATGTCTTTCTCCTGTGTATCTTCCTGCCACGCTGAGATACTGGATTGTAGAAGCCTGAACAGAATGACATACCCAATTAAGTAGAGTCTTTACTCTAGAAACATCATAAATGGTTATTCTGATCTGCTAACTTATTAGGCAGAAATACACACCACCTAATAAGTAATATGTTATGAGGTAACAGAAAACTAATACAGTGTAGAACTCAGGACTTTCTTATGTCAAGTCTTAATTCTTTTTTTTCCAGTTTTAATTTTTTGAATTAAATGTATTTTGATCATGGTTCCCTCATTGCCATCTACTTCCAGACCCTTCTCACTATTACTTAACAGTAAAGTTCATAAGATGGCTGTTCATGTGCTACAAAGAATTATGGAGCAATTTTGGGTAGCTCAAAAAGTATTCCAAGGCATTTTTATTAACTGGAAACACTTAAACATTCACAGGCTTCATATTCAGCTAGAAGATACTAGGCAGGCTTCTGGGGCAGAAGAATCACCAACAGTGAACCTACCTAACTGTGAACCCTGTGAGCCCAATAGAGGTACAAGCATTATAGGGATAATTTAAGGCCCTACCTCGGGTCAGGTTTAGGGATGGTGCTGAGAGTGAGAGAAAGACATTTATTCCTTACAGGCTCACTCTACAGGAGGGAATTCACACTGTAAACCTGAACGAGAAGCTATGCCTGGAAAGGTCATGCACCCTAGGGGATAACCTACTACCATCCTTTTGCTAAATGAACACAACATCAAACTGTACTCGAATACTTGTTTTTATACTCACTCATTGGTGTAGCTCTCTCACTTTCATCTGCCTGAGGGTAACAGAGACAACCAATCAAACAGAAAATGACTGACTGTGGACTACTCAGCCCCCAAAATGGGACATCTCTATCAACCCCTTTTACCAAAGGCTCAGGGAACATTGTGGAAGAGAAGTCAGAAACATTGTAAGAGCCAGAGATCTGGAAGGACTCCTGTGGTATGGTGTCTTCTGGACACAACAGGGTGGTTGTGCTCATGAACTCACAGCAGCCATGTCTGTCTACACAAGGCCTGTGTAAGTTCAAGTCAGTTAACATTCCAGTATGGATGGAAGAGGGACCCATTAGGCCCCACTCCTAACAGAAGAGTTATTAACAGCTGATGGCCTTTGGGCATAGCCAAGTCAGTTTTCTTCAAGGAATTAGCACCTATTAGGGTGCCTATGCTCCAGTGGATGACCCTATCTATACCTATGGGCATACAGGCAACACTAACTGTACTCGGAGGGTTAGAGTCTATGAAGTTGGAAGCAGGATCTAGGGATGATTAGGAAGAAATTAAGGGGGTAGCGGGATTTGGGCGTGATCAAAATACATTGTATACATCTATACAATTCTCAAAGAATAGATAACGTTTTACAAAATTAAAAAAAATGGCTTCCTTTGAAACTCTGGAGAATAAGAAGATCCATCATTGGTATGTGTTTCCATCTAATAGCTGTCTGGAAGCTGGGGCATTGGGGTTCATAACCATCATAAGCCACAGTGCCTGGAAAGCTAAAGCAAGAGACTCAGGGATTTGTATGCAACCTTGGTTATGCTGTGAGAGGACGAGACCGCTGGATGGCTGGAGATGAAGAGCTCTGTTGTTTGGCCTGGGTCAGCTCTACACAGTGGAGTTTTCTTGCATGGCTTAAACAAAGCACTTGAGTGCATGCGACTTCCAAGTTTATCACCAATTGCCTCAATTTTGTTTCTAGTGTAGCCCCTGTCTGGGAAAAAAAAAAAAACCTTTCTTTTAAGAGTGTGGATTTTACCAAGGGACCAAATCTGAGCCAGGTTTGGGGTGGGTGGGGCTTGTACTTTTGTAGAAAATGAGTTTTACAATAGGGTAGTTAAGGAAAGGAACTTGTAGCATACAAACAGATCAATTTACATAAAAAACCAAGTGGGCCAGTCTTCTGGCTAATACTAGGATTTCAGAATGCTTCTTTTTGTTAATTCATTTATTTTAACAATGATATATTGGTTCAATATACCATTGTGGGTTCTGGAGAAATGGTTTGGTACAATGTTTGCCATGCAAACAAGAGGATCTAAGGTAGACCCCGTACCCATATAAAAACTAGTGTGTAGTTGTATGCACTTGTAATCACAGCACTGGAGAGGCAGAAACAAGACAGATCCCTAGCACTCCCTGGGCAGCTAGTCTAGCCTAATCGACCCAGGCCCAGGCCAATGAAAGGTCCAGTCTATAAAACTAAGGCTTCTACAGAAATGACACTGAAGTTCGATCTCTGGTATGTACACATACTCACACCTAAAAACAAACAAACAAACTAATTAATTGACTAACTAACTAATAAAGCAGAAAGCAGTACTTCGAACAAAATGCTCACACACAGGTGGAGATGGAGGAGGGGTAGGAAGAGAGGAGAGGGCTTTGAATATTTTCGGAGTGAATACCCACCCAGATCAAAGTTGATACTGTTTTGTCACGAGAGGAGAAAAATGAACTAACGGTTCGAATTGAGCAAAAGTAAAAAGTCCTTTGGAAAGTTTTTCTGTGATTTCCTTTGCTACTGTAATTCTTCTGGATTTTGCAGTGGTGGGGGATGTTTGAGGACTGAGGTAGGGTAAGGAAACCTGTGTAAACCTCCTAGTTCACTTAGGGGAGAAAGGACATGGACAATGATGTTAATAAAAAAATGAAAATAATAAATGGGCTTATAGATTAACTCGTTATTTCACTATTTTTTTTATTACTGAATGATTTTTCATTGGGTAAAAATATTCTTTGGGCCTTTGAGAGGTACAAGGCAAAAGCAGCATGTTTTGTTTTGTTTCGTTTTTCTATGAGACATGAGGGGAAAAACAAGCTCGGGAGCCAGTAGGAAGGAAGGCTCTGTTGAGAGAGTGCAGCGGAACAATGAATGGTCAGAAGCTTTTCAGACTGGTTGAATTTGACATGAAAGGGAAAGGAGGCATGCAGAGTGCCAATTGTGACAACTAATGCTCTTATTTGTACTTTTATTTGTGTTCAGATTTAATTAAAATGACTCACGTGAATTCAACTTAGCCAGGGATTTGGAGTGGAGCTGTCAGGAAGTTGTTCAAAAAACCAAAATACAAATGTGTTGAATATCTGCACACTCGCCCATATGGACCTGAGTGCGCGTAATCAGTTTCAGAACTTTAGTTTCAGAATTTGTTGAAATACTTCATGATCCAAGTTAAATATCTTAACAATGCTAAGAAGAATGCATACAAACTGGCTGGGCCTGGCCTGGTAGTACAGGTTTATAATCCTGGCAACTTTGGAGACTGGGAGAGGAGGATCCCAAGTTAGGGCTGCCCTGAGTTACAGAGTGAGTTCAAGGCCACCCTGGATAACTTAGTGAGGCCTTGTCTCAAAACAGTGAGCCAGGCGTGGCAGTCCACATCTGCAGTCTCAGCACTCAGGAGATGGAGGTGGGAGGATCAAGATCATCATCAATGACATAGCCATTTTGAAATCAGCCTGAAATAGATGAAACTCTTTGTTTAAAAAAACCCAAAGAAACAAACCGGTGAAAAGAGGGTAGGTAATATATAGCTCAATGGTGTGACACTGGCCGAGCTTGTTTAGTCCCTACATGCAGTAATCCTCCCAAAAAACGCATACGAATCTCTAACATCTAATGGAAAAATGAACAAATGATATGAATAGGAAACTTAGCAAACAGAAAAAAAAACCTAAATGATCAAAAAGAATATGAAAAAAATATCAATCACAGAAGTCAAACAAAACAATAATGTTCCCTGTTAAAATTTCAATGAGTCGGAGCACTGAGATGCGTTAGCAGGTAAAGACACTTGTCATGCAAGTCTGAAGACCCGAGTTCGATGCCCAAGGCCCCACAGTGGAAGAGAGACCACTCACAGAAGCTGCCATCTGACCTCAACATGAATGGCAAGGCACACATCAGCCTGCCAAGTGTGTGCATGTGTGCGCACATAAATCTGTAAAATAAAATATTAAAAAAAATTTCAATGAGTCGCTGGGCAGTGGTGGTGCACACCTTTAATCCCAGCACTTGGGAGGCAGAGGCAGGCAGATCTGTGAGTTCGAGGCCAGCCTTGTCTTCAGAGTGAGTTCCAGGACAGCCAAACCAGAAACCCTGTCTCAAAAAACAAAACAAAACAAAACAAAAAGGAAGTAGTTAAGTACACATTGTATTTTTTTTATTTTATTTTATTTTTTTAATTTACATTCCAAATCATTTCCCCTTTCCCATTTCCTCCCTCCCCGAAAGTCCCATAAGCCCCCTTCCCTCCCTCTTTTCTCCATTCAACCCCCTCTCGTTACTCTGTCCTGGCGTTCCCCTACATCCAGTCTTTCCAGGACCAGGGGTCTCTCCTTCCATCTTCTTAGAAATCTATTGATATGCGGATTGTGTCTAGGGTATTCCGAGATTCTGGGTCAATATCCCCTTATCAGTGACTGCATACCATGTGTGTTCTTTTGTGATTGGGTTACCTCACTAAGGATGATATTTTCAAGATCTGACCATTTGCCTAGGAATTTCGTGAATTCATTGTTTTTAATTGCAGAGTAGTATTCCATTGTGTAGATATACCACATCTTCTGAATCCATTCCTCCGTTGAGGGACATCTGGGTTCTTTCCAGCTTCTGGCTATTATAAATAAGGCTGCTATGAACATAGTGGAGCATGTGTCCTTATTGCATGCAGGTAAAGCCTCTGGGTATATGCCCAGGAGTGGTATAGCCGGATCCTCCGGGAGTGTCATGCCCAGTTTTCGGAGGAACCGCCAGACTGCTTTCCAGAGTGGTTGTACCAGCTTGCAATTCCACCAGCAGTGGAGGAGTGTTCCTCTTTCTCCACATCCTCGCCAACAACTGCTGTCTCCTGTGTTTTTGATCTTAGCCATCCTGACTGGTGTGAGATGGAATCTCAGGGTTGTTTTGATTTGCATTTCCCTAATGACTAAGGATGATGAACATCTCTTTAGGTGCTTCTCAGCCATTAGATATTCTTCAGGTGAGAACTCTTTGTTTAGCTCTGTACCCCATTTTTTAATAGGGTTACTTGCCTCTCTGGAGTTTAACTTCTTGAGTTCTTTGTATATATTGGATATTAGCCCTCTGTCGGATGTAAGGTTGGTAAAGATCATTTCCCAGTTAGTTGGTTGCCACTTTGTCTTTTTGACAGTGTCTTTTGCCTTGCAAAAACTTTGTAATTTAATGAGGTCCCATTTGTCTATTCTTGATCTTAGAGCATAAGCTATTGGAGTTCTGTTCAGGAAATTCTCCCCTGTGCCCATATGTTCAAGGTTCTTCCCTAGTTTCCCTTCTATTAGTTTCAGTGTGTCTGGTTTTATGTGGAGATCTTTGATCCACTTAGAATTGAGCTTAGTGCAAGGAGATAAGAATGGGTCAATTTGGATTCTTCTGCATGTTGACCTCCAGCTGAGCCAGCACCATTTGTTGAAAAGGCTATCTTTTTTCCACTGGATGGTTTTAGCTCCTTTGTCAAAGATCAAGTGACCATAGGAGTGTGGATTCATTTCTGGGTCTTCAATTCTGTTCCATTGATCTACATGTCTGTCACTGTACCAATACCATGCAGTTTTTAACACTATTGCTCTGTAGTACAGCTTGAGGTCCAGGATACTGATTCCCCCAGAGGTTCTTTTACTCTTGAGAATACTTTTAGCTATTCTGGGTTTTCTGTTATTCCAGATGAATTTTTGAATTGCTCTTTCTAACTCTATGAAGAATTGAGTTGGGATTTTGATGGGGATTGCATTGAATCTGTGTATTACTTTTGGTAAGATGTTCATTTTTACTATATTAATCCTGCCAATCCATGAGCATGGCAGATTTTTCCATCTTCTGAGGTCTTCTTCAATTTCTCTCTTCAGAGACTTGAAGTTCTTGTCATACAGATCTTTCACTTGTTTGGTTAGAGTCACGCCAAGATACTTAATATGGTTTGTGGCTATCGTGAAGGGTATTATTTCTCTTACTTCTTTCTCAGCCTGCTTATCCTTTGAGTATGGGAAGGCTTCTGACTTGCTTGAGTTGATTTTATTTCCGGCCACTTTGCTGAAGTCGTTTATCAGCTGTAGGAGTTCTCTGGTCGAGTTCTTTGGGTCGCTTAAGTATACTATCATATCGTCTGCAAATAGTGATAGTTTGACTTCTTCCTTTCCAATTTGTATCCCTTTGACCTCTTTTTGTTGTCTAATTGCTCTAGCTAGAACTTCAAGTACTATATTGAAAAGATATGGAGAGAGAGGGCAGCCTTGTCTAGTCCCTGATTTTAGTAGGATTGCTTCAAGTTTCTCTCCATTTAGATTGATGCTGGCTACCGGTTTGCTGTAAATTGCTTTTTCTATGTTTAGATATGGGCCTTGAATTCCTGATCTTTCCAAGACCTTTAGCATGAAAGGATGCTGAATTTTGTCAAATGCTTTCTCAGCATCTAATGAGATGACCATGTGGTTTTTTTCTTTGAGATTGTTTATGTAGTGTATTACATTGATGGAATTCCTTATATTGAACCATCCCTGCATCCCTGGGATGAAGCCTACTTGATCGTGGTGAATGATCGTTTTGATGTGTTCTTGGATTCGGTTGGCAAGAATTTTATTGAATATTTTTGCATCGATATTCATAAGAGAGATTGGCCTGAGATTCTCTTTCTTTGTCGGATCTTTGTGTGCTTTTGGTATTAGTGTAATTGTGGCTTCATAGAACGAGTTGGGTAGTGTTCCTTCTGTTTCTATTTTGTGGAACAGTTGAAGAGTATTGGTGTTAGGTCTTCTTTGAAGGTCTGATAGAATTCTGCACTAAAACCATCTGGACCTGTGCTTTTTTTGGTTGGAAGACTTCCAATGACAACTTCTATTTCTTCAGGGGTTATAGGACGGTTTAGATGGTCTATTTGATACTGATTTAATTTTGGTACTTGGTATCTGTCGAGGAAATTGTCCATTTCCTCAAGATTTTCTAGTTGTGTTGAATACAGGTTTTTGTAGTAGGATCTGATGATTTTTTGAATTTCCTCAGTTTCTGTTGTTATCTCTCCCTTTTCGTTTCTGGTTTTATTAATTTGGATACTATCTCTGTATGGCTAAGGGCTTATCTATCTTGTGGATTTTCTCAAAGAACCAACTCCTCGTTTGGTTGATTCTTTGTATGGTTTTATTTGTTTCTACTTGATTGATTTCAGCCCTGAGTTTGATGATTTCCTGCCTTCTACTTCTCTTGGGTGTATTTGCTTCTTTTTGTTCCAGGGCTTTCAGGTGTGCCATTAAGCTGTTAGTGTATGCTGTCTCCCGTTTCTTTTTGGCGGCACTCAGGGCTATGAATTTTCCTCTTAGCACTGCTTTCATTGTGTCCCATAAATTAGGGTATGTTGTGCCTTCATTTTCATTAACTTTCAAAAAGTCTTTGATTTCTTTCTTTATTTCCACCTTGACCAAGATATCATTGAGTAGAGCATTGTTCAGCCTCCATGTGTACGTGGGTTTTCTTTTGTTTTTGCTGCCATTGAAGACCACCCTTATTCTATAGTGATCTGATAGGAGGCATGGGATTATTTCTATCTTCTTATATCTGTTGAGGTCTGATTTGTGACCAATTATATGGTCAATTTTGGAGAAGGTACCATGAGGAGCTGAGAAGAAGGTGTATTCTTTAGCTCTAGGATGAAATGTTCTATATATATCTGTTAGTTCCAGTTGGTCCAAGGCTTCAATTAGATTCACTGTGTCCCTGTTTAGTTTCTGCTTTCCTGAATGATCCATTTCAGAGAGTGGGGTGTTGAAGTCACCCACTATTATTGTGTGCAGTGCGATGTGTGCTTTGAGTTTTAGTAAAGTTTCTTTTACGAATGAGGGTGCCCTTGCATTTGGAGCATAGATATTCAGAATTGAGAGTTCTTGATGGTGGATTTTTCCCTTGATCAGTATGTAGTGTCCTTCTGTGTCTTTTTTGATGACTTTAGGTTGAAAATCAATTTTATCTGATATTAGGATGACTACTCCACCTCGTTTCTTGGGACCATTTGCTTGTAAAATTGTTTTCCAGCCTTTTACTCTGAGGTAGTGTTTGTCTTTGACACTGAGGTGCGTTTCCTGCATGCAGCAAAATGCTGGGTCCTGTTTATGTATCCAGTCTGCTAGTCTACGTCTTTTAATTGGGGAATTGAGACCATTGATATTAAGAGAGATTAAGGGATAGTGATTATTGCCATCTGCCATTCTTGACGCTATCTTTATGTTTGAGTGGTTATCTACTTTTGGGTTTGATTCAAGAAGGTTATTATCTCATTTTTTCCAGGGTGTTGTTTCTCTCCCTGTATTGGAGGTTTCCACCTATTATCCGTTGCAGGGCTGGATTTGTGGAAAGATATTGTGAAAATTTGGTTTTATCATGGAATATCTTGGTCTCTCCATCTATGGTGATTGAGAGTTTTGCTGGGTATAGTAGTCTAGGCTGGCATTTGTGCTCTCTTAGTGTCTGCATGAGATCTGCCCAGGATCTTCTGGCTTTCATAGTCTCTGGTGAGAAGTCTGATGTGATTCGGATAGGTCTTCCTTTGTATGTTACTTGCCCCTTTTCTCTTACTGCTTTTAGTATTCTTTCTTTGTTTAGAACATTCGGTGTTTTGATTATTATGTGACGGGAGGTATTTCTGTTCTGGTCCAGTCTGTTTGGAGTTCTGTAGGCTTCTTGTATGTTCATCGGCATCTCTCTCTTTAGGTTAGGGAAGTTTTCCTCCATAATTTTGTTGAAGATGTTTACTGGCCCTTTAAGTTGCAAATCTTCACTCTCATCTATACCTATAATCCTTAGGTTTGGTCTTCTCATTGTGTCCTTGATTTCCTGGATGTTTTGGGTTACACGTTTTTTGCATTTTGCATTTTCTTTGACTGTTGAGTCGATGCTTTCTATGGAATCTTCAGCACCTGAGATTCTTTCTTCCATCGCTTGTATTCTATTGTTGATGTTTGCATCTATGACTCCTGATTTCTTCCCAAGGTTTTCTATCTCCAAAGTTGTCTCCCTTTGTGATTTCTTAGTTGTTTCTACTTCCTTTTTTAGTTCCTGGATGGATTTGCTGAGATCCTTCACTTGTTTGTTTGTATTTTCCTGTATTTCTTTAAGGTATTTTTGCATTACCTCTTTCAGGATTTCTTCCTGATGACCCACGTTCTCCTGCATTTCTCTGAGCGATTTTTGTGTTTCCTCCTCATGGGAATCCATCTGTTGATCCATCGTCTCCTGCATTTCTTTAAGCAGTTCTCGTGTTTCCTTTGTAAGGGCATCTAACCGTTGATTCATTTCTTTAAGCAATTTTTGTGTTGCCTCCTTATGGGCATCCGTCTGTTGATCCATATTCTTCTGCATTTCTTTATGCAAATTTTGTGATTCCTTTGTGAGTGCATCTACCCGTTGATTCATCTCGTTAAGCGATTTTTGTGTTGTCTCCTTGTGCGCCTCCATCTTTTGATCCATGTTCTCCCGCATTTCTCTAAGCGATTTTTGTGTTTCCTTTGTAAGGGTTTCTAACCGTTGATTCATGGTCTCCTGTAACTCTTTATGAGATTTATTTGTGTCCTTCTTGTGATCCTCTAATAACATCATGAGAAGTGATTTTAAATCCAGATCTTGTCTTTCGGGTGTGGTGGGGTATCCAGGACTTGCTGCTGTTGGAGAGTTGGGTTCGGATGGTCCCACATTACTTTGATTTCTGTTAGTAACATTCCTACGTTTGCCTTTTGCCATCTGGATACCTCTGGTGTTAGTTGGTCCTGCTGCCACTGGCTGTTGGTTGGACCTCCTGTGAGCCTGCAAAGCTATTTCTGCCCCCCCTGGATTGCCAGGATTCCCCTGGCACCGATTTCTGGGGCCTGCCTGCTCCTGAGTGACTTTGGAGCCCTAATGTGCCTTGCCCCAAGTGATCTTATATTGGGGAGGCCTTGCACATCCAAAGGCTCAGCCTAGTGGATTCCTGGAGCAGAGGTCGCCAAAGGGAGGCTGGTAGGCTCCTGCCCTGTGCAGGGGTGTGTGATCTGTCCTGGGGGGGGAGGGGGCGTCCCTCTGCCAGGCAGAAGTCCCACAGCAGAGCTAGCACGCTGGTTACTGCAGATCCGCCCAGCTCTTGGGAGCCACGTGCACACAATCCGCCCAAGACCCAAGTGATATTATGCCTGTCTGTCTCAGAACCTGGCAGTTCCAACTTCCCAGCCACTGGAGCAAAGATGGCGGAGTGCAATCTGCACACTCTCCGTGGCGCTGCTCACCCTGCAGACGCGATGGCCTGCAGATCTGGCACCCAGACGACCACAGCGCTGACCAGTTCTTGGGCGCAGACGGAAGCCCCAACAGGCCGTGTCCCAAGTGATGTTATATTGGGGAGAGAGCCTGGGTACCTGTCTCTTCAGTGCAGTCTGCGGGAACAGAGGTCGCGGAAGCAAGTACATATTGTTATGTGTTGCTGGTGGTATATTAAACTGGAGACTCTTTGAGCCTCCACTTAGCAGAAGTATTTTGTGAGGATACAGTCATACATGTGGAAATAACTTTTAAAATAGTCTGTTCTTCATTCATTCAACCATGTCTCAGGAGTACAGTGTTAGGGAATGTGACCTTATCCCAGGTCTAAATCAATTAGCACAAAACTAGCTATTTCTTGGCTACGGTAATTGATTCAGGACTGTGTGGGTTACATAAAATGATTTGGTCTCAAAACATTTGCTGGGAACTCTGAGTGAGACACAATTCTTTCTCTCTTCTTCCCATGAGGAAGGAAATGTACTTGGAAGCTGTTAATTACTATTTAAGATCACTAGGAGATGGCCTGCCTACGAATGAAACCAGTACCAAGGAAGCCATGTTTGATAGCCTGTCTTCGGCCAGCCTCACTTCTCTTCTTGTTAGTTACGCCAGCCATTCAAGTTCCGATTTTATTTAAGCCGATTTCATTTGCGCTTGGGAACAGTTTTTGTTGCCCAGATAAGTTCTCCTTGTGTAGCCCACACTGTCCTCAAATTTGTGATCTTCCTGCCTCAGCTTCCTGTGTGTTGGTGTTGTGGGCATGGGCTACCATAGCTGGCTAGTTGTAAGCATCTGGACCAGAACCTTTTCCTAATCTCAATGATCAGAGCCTGTGACAGGCCCTGCAGATTGTCCCATTCAATATTAATTATAACCTTCATGGTGTGCCTTCCTGCATTTTGGAAGGGGAATGGTTTAAGCGTCTGCTTTTCACTTTTTGGCAGCTTGAATTCTAAGTGTGACCTAACAGGCTTGCCTCTGGATATGAAGTAGTTGGGACAGAAGCAGGTAGGTCTTCAGTAGTGCAGATCATAGTGGCGGATGGTGCAGCCTGAGAATCAGCTGCTAGGGTGGCGGCTGTCCTGTTTGCAGAAGGAGCAGCTGTTTAGTGATCTCTTTCTATGGTGTGGATTTGGGAGCATTCCTAAAAGCAATATCTCGACCCCTTTTCTCTATCCTTACTGATGACTCCATAAGCCATTTCAATATCGCTAATCCCTTTAGGCTGAAATTAGCTCGAGATGATTCCATTCTTGAAGTAAACTCTGGTCATAGAGGAGCCTCCAGGCCTTTGACACTGTGCTCAGGGGCATGAGAGCTAGATTATGTGACAGAAATAAAAGTGTGTTTATTTCTAGGTGTTCATACTTATTTCTCCCCCTACCACCTAAAGCTAAGACTGCTTTTTTTTTTCTGACCTGTCTAGACAAGTCCTAATCTAGGCCGGTAGCCTATGAATAGTTTGGTACACTTTAATGTCATTATTCTCTTGCTGACATTTCCCTTCAACTCCACCCTCCAATAATAGGCTTCTTGACTGAGGCACATCCATTATTGTTACCAGCAAAAGGAATTATGGAGGTCAGAGGAGTCTGTATGATGCCTCTGAAGTTTGAACATTTCCAAGCATTGATCAGACTCATAAATTTCAGCTCTGTTTGACTAGAAAAGATGATACCAAACAGTAATTTCCAGAAACCATCAATGCAGAAACCTTAGTAAATGAGTCACACAGACCAATTTTTCCCTGCCAGAAATTCGGCATTTGATTATACTTTCAATTTAGCTTTCGCTTCTTGCTACTCCAAGCACAGGTCAGGACATGCAGTGGACAGTCAATAAATATAGCCTAAAGAAATGAATTTTGTACCAGCTCTCTATTGCAGGATGAGGGTTATGCTCAGAAAGCAAATGTGAGCTAGACAGAGCCAAGCCCAGGATTCAGCCAACATATCCAGGCTTTAAATGCAGGCGCAAGAAAGAGGCTGTGAGAAATGGATAATTTTGATAGATAGTCCCAATAAAAGCTCATTATTCATTTAGCAAACATTTACCAAATGACAGCCACAAAGTGCTGATAATGAAGAAATGAACAAGGCATAATTCTTCTTACAAGTTTAGTCCAGTGTCAGGATACACAGAGCACATATTGAATTCTAATTTGTGATCAGTAATTGGAATCACAAAGTGCACTGGGAAGTCAATGCCAGACAGATTCATTGCTTAAGCCAGGCATAGTGGCTCACACCTGCAATCCTAGCACCCACGAGGCTGGACTGGGGACGTTCCTGCAAGTTTGAAGCTGTCCTGAGATGCATGAAGAGTTCTAGGCCAGCCTGAGCTACAACGTGAGAGGCTGTTTCATTATTCTTCCCCCACCTTCTTAAAATTATTCATTGACTAGTTAAACTTCACTTAGGCTCTGAATATCTTGCTACGTCCTCCTGTATTATTTCCTGATAAGCAGGAACTCCCCACTGTTACGATTATCTTATTCCCTTCAGTATCTGATGGGGTTTGTCATCTTCCACCATCCCCAGATGGCCTGTCCTCAACTCAGAATCTTACCTTTCATTTCTGTTAGAAATTTTCTTTCTTTTTTTCATTTTTTTATTTGTATATGTATGTGGGCATGCAGAAATGTATGTGTGTCCACACCCGCCTGTATGGAGGCCAGAGAACAACTAATGGGAATCAGTTCTCTTCTTCTGCCATGTGGGTCCTGGGGATCAAATTCAGGTCAACAGGCTTAGCAGTAGCCACCTCTACTCACTCATCAACCTTGCCAGCCACTGTCTTAGTTATTTTTCTATACTCTGCCCCTACATTATTTCGGAGCAATATAGTCCCACTTGTTCACACTGAATTCAGAATTGAATACAATCTCTTCCAGTGCAAAAATCTCAGTTTGTTGTCCCTATTCCTATAGGGCTGGTCCTGAGTAAAGTCTGCTTTATGAGTATCATTAAAGTTTCTTTAAAGAAACCAATAATTCTACCTGCAACAGACATATAAAGCAATAGACCATATGGAGTTGGACATATGTAATGTCTGGTAATGTGATACCATTCACTTAGGGCAATATTGGATTACCTGCATAAATGCCTAAGGTAACTATAAAGGTGGGCCACCTTGAACCAACATCATTTAAAATATTTATTTATTCTTTGAGAATTTCATAAATGTATACAATGTATTTTATCATATCCAATCTCCATCCCTCCTTGAACTCTTCCTAGACCTCCACTAATGAACTTTACGTCCTCTTTTGTTTTTAAATCAGCTGAGTCCAATTGGTGCTTCCCATATACTTATGTGTAGGGTCATCCACTGAAGCAAAGGCAACCTAAGAGGCTCCAGACTTCTAAATAAAAGTGACTCTCCCTGCCTTAGCTAGTAGCTCTTCAGCTAGGGGTGGGGCCTCATGAGCCCAACCTCCATCCCTGTTGGAATGTTGGCTGGTTTAGTTTTAAGCAACCTTTGCACAGACAAAATAAACAAATATTTTGAATACTAATATACACATACAAGAATACATAGAACATCTGAACAACTAGAAGTCAATATAAAGTAAACATCATACAACTACCATTATTTTTTTTTTGTCCAGCATCCCTGGAACAACCCCTTGGATGACCTAAGGTCTTGGTTTGTATTGGTCTGTTCCAAACATAAAAGGTCTTAACTCCTATAAAATCTGTCTCAGTTTTCTGTGATGGGCACAGAAGATTGAGGAAGGGAAAACCAAAATCCACATGGTAGCCCTGAACGGGGATTGAAAATTACATAGCTCTTTGTGTGAAATGGATGTGATATATAGTTTATACATCTTTGTCATTTCTTTGACTTCTTTTTTTCCCTCCTGACTGATGATATTGACGGCCGTCATCTCTGGTTTACAAGAATGGAGAACACCCATCACTTCCACAGAAATTGTGAGCATTATTAGCAATCTTTTTTTTTTTTTACTTTACCTATTGTGTTAGTTATATTCCTGTTGGTATGTTAAAACGCTATGAGCAAAGCAATTTACAGAAGGACAAGTTTATTTGGGCTTATGGTCCCTGAGTGTTAAAGTCCACCATGATGGGGGTGGGGGTGTGGCAGCAGGAGGCAGGAATGGGAGCAGGAGAGTAGGAAGCTGAAAGCTCACATTTTAACCATGAGCACAAAGGAGAGAGACTAAACTGGAAGTAGCTTGAGGTTCTTAATCTCAAAGCCTGCCTCCAGTGATATACCTCTCCCAGCAAGGCTGCACCACAAAAAAAATCATCTCAAACAGTGTCAACAACTGGGAATCAAATGCTCAAATGTTGGGACTATGGGGGGACATTACTCATTCAAACCACCACACATATGGATCAATTGGGATTTGGTTTGGGTTAGTGCTAACTTAACCTTCACATCATGAATGTTGTGAACATGAACACTAGTTTTCAAGGGCTATCAAAACAGTATCAGAGACTGTGTGAGAAACAAAATAAAACAGCAACCACTATCATCACCACTACTGCAACAACAAAAGCCCAGAAATTTATTTCCTCACAATTCTGAAGGCTGTATGCAAGTCCAAGGTCAAGGGATTGGCAGGGTTGGTTTCTTCTGAAGCCCCCCTTTCTTGCCTTGTAGATATAGTTTTTCTTGCTATGTCCTCACATAAATGTCCATTTGTGATCCTGCACCTGTTATATACCTTTGCATGCCCCAGTTTCTTTTTCTTCTAAGAAAGACTTCATACTCATCACTTCTTTATGGCCCTATCTCCAAATACAGTCACATTCTGAAATGCCGAGAGTTGTGGTTTCAACATTTGAATTTTGAGGGGACATAATTTAGATCATAGCACTCTGTTTTGTAAATATTCAGGCAATTGAAATGAAGACTATAATACACCATTACAAAAAGAATACTTTAAAAAGGACCAACAATTGTATTGCCTTGATGGCAGAGATCATTTACAAGAGGATTAGAGAGACAAACAATCCAAACAGAACATATTAATTACCCAATAGGTGCAATAGAGGAGGCTATGTGACGGCATATGTAGATGCTGACTCTCACAAGTCCAGGATGAGATCTGCAGATATTCAGCATCAATCTAAAGCTTCCTCTTCCCCAAATGACATGCTTAACTAAAACTAGTGACTGCTGAATTAGCTTGAGCTTACCACACAAACAAAAGCATCACTCAGTTATTCCCTTGATGGCTCTATAAAATGAATTCAAACCTAAAACTGTATTTCCTGAGTTAGAGGTTATCACTAAGATGTCCTGTAGGGGGAAATCTTGACAACATTTCTGTTGGTCCCTTCCACAGCAGAGCAGATTCTGTCAGATCTAGTCAGCAATCATACTTCCACATTTTATTAATGGGTGTAGTACATTGCAGCAAGAAAAGGGTTTCCCCTAGCTATTAGGTCCTTTGATCTTTAGGAAATGGAGTTTGATATTGTCTTTTCAAATTGTCTATGAAGATATTAATAAAACCACAAAAGCATGAAATAAAACAAACTAGAATATATCTGTGAACTCAAAAGATGGTACAAATATAAATCCTGGATATTTGTATTTAGTCTATAAGCTTCTTTATTTTTGGGAATATGCACTATTTATTCATTTGGAGACGATGAAATATAATCTGCTAAATCACACACATAGACACAATGTAAGATTCTGCTAAAACAAATGTGTTTGCTTTATTTCTAAAATCAAAGCATTCAAAATGAAAGTTTGGGATCATTTTTCAGTTTCTCGAAAGCATGCAGAAGCCCATAAGATTTTAAAATGTCCATCAAGGGGGCTGGAAAGATGGGTCAGTGGATAAGAGCACCATCTGCTCATCCAGTGGTCCTGAGTTCAATTCCCAGCAATCATATGGTGGTTCGAAACCCTCTAATTTGGAAAGACATTGAGGATGAAAGTAGTACAAAGGATTATGGTAAAACAGAAATTTATCAGCTGTTCCTAAAATGGAAGACTTTCAAAGAGGCCACGTGCAGCCTCGGAGAAGTGGGCCTGGCTCTTCCAGTACTGTTCCATATTATATGTGTGTCAAAACAAAACATCATTTGGCAAACCATGACTCAATATTTGTGAAATAAGACTTCTTTAGAACTAAAAGTCCACTTTTGTAAAATCTAGCAGCATCCGACAGGACTTTCTGAATTTCTACAAGGAGACTAATGTGTTTGGAATCCAATATCAGATTTACATGTTTAAATCTCCTGTGATCTTTAAAGTCATTTTTTTTCTAAAAGAGACTTAACTTGTGCTAATATCCAGTTTTCTTTGTCATTTAAAAATTATCTAAAGAGACTGATAGCACATATGATAACTTTATAGATGTTCTAAGCATGATTGAGAACAGTTGTTCTGTCAAAACAAACACAAAGAAGTTGGCCATTCTTAGAAATCTAAAACCTGCTGTTGCTAATAAGTAAAGTCCTAAGAATTCAAAATTCATCATTTTTTGTTGTTGACAAGTTACTTAGCTTGGTGGCATATTAGACTAGCAGCTAGAGTTGGTACGATGGGAGCTTTCTAAGAGCAGACTTGTGGGACGAAGTAAATTTTACTGTATATATCTTTGGCGCATGGGCCCTTTATGCAGCTCAGTGTGGACTGTAACTTGCTAATCAAGCTAGTGTGGTCTCAAACTTACCCTCCCCCTGCTTCAGCTTCCTAAATGATGGGATGACAGGTGTGAGTTCCCAGGCCAGATCTGATTTTTACATTTTATTACATGAAATTTTATAATTGTAAAAAAAATACAGGTAAGTCAAAGCATTATCAGAAAAGAAGTGCCAGATGTGATAGTGCACTCCTGTAAATCCAGCATGCTGGAGGCTGAGGCAGGAGGATAGCTGTGAGTTTGGGGCTTGCCAGGCCTACTTGTAAGAAACTATCCCAAGACAGACAGAAAGAGAAAGATGGAGTGACAGAAGGATAGAGAGGGGGAGGAAAGAAGGAAAGAAGGAAGGGAGAAAGGGAGAGGGAGGAGGGAAGCAAGTATTCTGCTATACCATGGGACCAAAAGAAACTTGCCATCCTATATTTAAAAATCAAATATGGGCAATAGCTGTTTAATTAGTTTTTATAATGGTTACATTTTCCTTTAAAAAGTTTTTTTTTTAAATGTGCACCAAAAGAACACAGAATAAAAACCCACTCTCAGGTGCAGGGTATCTCCCCTGAAGTTGCTAATGGGTGAGTCACAGAGGCCCTCAAAACCATACCGGCTATTGTTATTGCTTTTGGTTGCCCACCAGAGCCTTTTGCTGAAGACACCACACACTTTGTTCATAGGACACGGGGAAATTAAGCTGGTATTAACGTGGAGATGTCTGTCCTGCTGGCCAGCTTTCATAGTAGTAGAAAGTTCTATGCAGGTTGTTGGGGGAGAAAAGCCATCAACAGTTTTACCCATCAGTGAACTTTGTTAGCTACAATAATACCTGGCCTAGTAATATATGTCCATGGGTACAATAGTGTCATAAATGTTATGGAGGTAACCAATTGCTTTCTGATTCTATTTAAGGCCTACTTTAGAGGAATGGTACTAGTACTCATGCCTGGTACGACAAATCTAGCCAATACCTTGGGTCAAGAACATCATATACCTGAAGGGGGAACTTACTACTATTATTATGCTAAAGAGACAGAGTATCAAATTTCCTTCCATATACCCATAGACCAGTGGCACTTTCACCTCATCAGAGACTTTGTATTCATGCAGAAAAGGACAGTGAATGTAGACACTCAGAGCTGGCCAAAGTGCAGAGGAGAATAAGCATCCAAATGAGATACCTGTATCACACCCCTCCACCACGGCTCGGGGAACATTGCAGAAGGGAGGGGAGAAAGATTGTCAGAGTCAGAAGCTGGGGAGGATTAGGGTGGAAATGTTTTCTGGACATGACAAGACTATTGAACTCATGAACTTGTAGCAGCTGGAGTTGCCTGCATAAGATCAAGCCCGGCAGCATTCCAGTGTGGATCCAGAAGGAACACACAAGCCCTGACCCTTAGCTGAGGAGCTACTGACAGTTGATGGTTACTAGAGGCGGGGAGAGGGTCAATTTTCTTTAGGGTTGTGGAGCCTTGTAGGTTGGCCATGCTTTAGTGAATGGTTCACAGCCATGCCTATGTGAGCACCATGAATTAGATACAGAAGGCTATAGAAAAAAATAAAGAAAGAACTTGTAAAGAGGATATGATATGAAGCTGGGAGCAGGATATGGGGAAGATCGGGAAGCAGTTGGATGGAGAAGAGGGTGGAAATACTCAAACTACATCATATACCTACTATATGCCCATATAGGATTCTCAAAGAATAAGTAAAAAATATTTTACTTAACAAATTAAAACTCGGGGCTGGTGAGATGGCTCAGTGGTTAAGACCACTGTCAGCTTTTCCAGAGGTCATGAGTTCAATTCCCAGCAACCACACGGTGGCTCACAACCATCTATAGTGGGATCTGGTGCCTCTTCTGGCCTGCAGGTGTACATACAGTTAGGGCAGTCATATACATTAAATAAATAAATAAATCTTTAAAAATTAAAACTCCCCAATTATTGGATTAAAAAAATTACAGGATAATAAAGTTAACAAAATTTAAATATATAGTAAGAATCTTAAAACTATTCAAATGAGTTTAACTTTATCAAAAACAAGACTGGAAAAATGGATACTATGGTTTCATTCAAATGATACTGAATTTATTCGAGACATTTCTAAAATGTATTTTGTTCATATTTACCCCATACTCTTTGCCCTAACACCTTTAAAATCCATCCAGACTGTCTACCATCTAATTTTGTATCTTTAAAATAATAACCTATCAAGTTCAATCTGTAATGTCTCTTATATTCCCAGATGTGGGGCTATCCACTGGAATGTGGTTGTGGTTGACCTACCAGGGGCCCATGCCCTTAGAGAAAACTGATTCTCTTTAACAATAAACATCTCTTTCTGTTAGGGTAATAAATATCCTGAGTATGATTATTTATTGCATGCTATTTAGTAATGGGGCTTGTTTGGTTTAGTGTGACTCTGTTCAGGTTAGATCTGTAAGAGGTTGTTCATCCAAGCTACTACCTTTGCAATACAGCACATGCCTGGAGGTCAGAGTACAACGTGTGGGAGTCAGTTCTCCTGGGGATGCAACTCAGGTTGTCACACTTTGCTGCAAGCACCTCTATTCACTAAGCTATCTCACCAGCTGGCACCTTGCAATAGAACCTTAATACATGGATTTAATTCTACTCAATTTAGGTATGAGAGTGAATGCTTATGAGTACGTTGGAATTTGTCCATCTGATAATCTCAAGAAGCAATTCTATTCCTATTGTTTTGGAAAGGTCCTACTTGTAAAGAGGGGAAATCCAGGAGCTGGGGATACACATAGATTTATATTTTTCTACTTTTCATCTGAGCTGTTTCTCAACTTTTTTGGAAAGCATTTATATATATAAAATGTTTCAAAGACAAATCCCTACTTCCCTCTGGGAGAAGCATGCAGAATTCCAGGCAATATGGGAATGGGGCCACTTTCCCTTACTTTTGATCCTTTCTTAAAGTAATATTTCTTCTGCTTTGGGATACTGAGACTTTTGATTTGACAAGTCTGGCACAGGATAAGACAGTTTTACTCCTGAGGAATCCAGGTTCTCATTGTTTGTTGTTGTATAGTGGTGCCTGCAAGGGTGGTTGAAGTTAGTAATTAACAAAGATCTAATTCTTTCTTGCCAAGAGGACTCAGGTGGATAAGATGAGAATTTATAGCTTAGTTTCCGAATTCCCTCCTTATGAAATCCATTTAAAATTGTGTGTGTGTGTGTGTGTGTGTGTGTGTGTGTGTGTATTCACAGTGTGTATATCTGGTGTGTGTGTGTGTGTATTCACAGTGTGTATATCTGATGTGTGTGTTTGTGTGTGTGTGGTGAGAGGGGCTAATGCATGTAATGCTGTGTATGTAGTAGGTGTGGGGTCAAAGGACAACTTTGTTGAGTTTATTTTCTCCTTTCACCTCTATATAGGTTCGGGAACTGAACTCAGGTCACCGAATTTGCAAGGCAAATGCTTTTACCTAATGAGCTATTTCTTCAGCCCTGTACTGACTTTTATGTGTGTGTGTGTGTGTGTGTGTGTGAATGAAAAATTAATTGTTATTGGGTTACTTGTGGAACTGAAAGACATGTACAAATAAGTGTTACTGAGCTTGGTGTTTTTCCCCTGAAGCTTTCCACAGTTGACTGCCATCTACAATAAGGGTACCCAGCAGTAAGTAAGTTGTTAGTGTTTGGTGAGACAGGGAACACAATATACAACATTACCTAGTCTAAATCTCCCAGTCTGATGATGAAACAGCTATCCAGTGAGAATATGGCTAAACACATAATTTCAGGTTTGATAACTGCTAGGAAGAAAACAAAAAGCATTTTGGAGGGTAAGGCTTTACTTCATACTTAGACTAGGTACCCAAATGTGGTCTCTCTGAGAAAGTGCCATTTCCATTAATGTGGAAAGACAGAATTGTTACAGAGCACAAAAACTTATGGGAACTGGAGATAATGTTCCAAGTGCTGAAAGGAATGCCACAGAGAGAGGAAACCAGAAGGAGATGGAGGATTTAGATGTCCTGTTCTATATTATACACATGGTTGGTGACAAAGGAGAGGAGAAATTCGAATGGAAAGTTTGTGGAGTTTCTAGGTGGCCTTTAACAAGCTCTCTCTCTCTCTCTCTCTCTCTCTCTCTCTCTCTCTCTCTCTCTCTCTCTCTCTCTCTCTTCCTCTGACTTATATATAATTTCATTCCAGTTTTCCCAGCGGCATTTGTTGAAGCTGTAGACTTTTCTGCAGTGTGGTATTTTTGATAACTGTCAAATATCAGATGACTCAAATTTCATGTTTTCTATTTTGTTCTGTTTATCTACATGGCTGCGTTTGTGCCAATGCAAGGCTGTTTTTATTGCTCTAGCTCTATAATAGATCTTTAGGTGTGGAGTGGCAATTCCTCCAACATTATTCTTGTCCGCACGCGCACGTGTGTGTGAGTGTATGTGTGTGTGTGTGTGTGTGCTTCTTATTGGCTTGTTCCTCATAACTTGGTCATCTTGCTTTCTTATACAATTCAGGACCACCAGCCCAGGAGTTTCACTGCCTACTGCAATCTGAGCCCTCCCATTTCCATCATCAATTAAGAACTACACACCAACCACAGGCTAATCTGGTGAGGGTATTTTCTCAAATAGATTTCCCTCTTTCCAAATGACACTAGCTTGTATAAAGTTGATATAAATCTAGCCAATACATAAAATGACAAATATTTTATGTTTTCTCTTATGTGTGAATCCTAGATTTTATATAAATACACAAAACTATGTATGTATACACACATACATATATGCACGTGTGTGTGCATACATGTTTGTTTGGACATATAGGTGCTAGTGCCAATGGAGGCCAGAGACATTGGGTTACCCTGAGGCTGGAGTTACAGGCAACTATATGCTGCTTAATATGTCTGCTAGAAACTGAACTTAGGTCTTCTGAAAGAGAAGTAACAATAGTTGAGCCATCTCTCCAGCCCCAAGACCAGTGCATTTCCTGGTAGTGATGAAACCCAATTCCAAACAAAAGGAAATACCCAGCTTGAAGTTGTTGAGAATCCTCTTTGGCCAAACCTTCTGGACACTAGAGACTGCTGTGTAAGGTGGGGAGGTAACATCCAAAGGTGTTTTACAGATAGTGTGGGCTAAGCCTCTACGATTTAGCTTTTAAGAGAAAGAAAACTTGGAAGGCCAGGTAATGATACTGGGAGAGAAACCTGCCTACCAGTGTCAGAGAAAGATCAGGTAGTGAATATTAAAAGACAGAGGACAGAATAGTCTGGGTAGTTTGACATCTTTCCCTTATTTGTTCATTTACTGTGTGGTTGACTTCCTTCAATAGAAAGTGCTATCAATTCTGAAACTATTGGACGAGGTATAAGACAATGACCTGTGAGGTTTTGGTAACCTTAACAAATTACATTACCTCTTTAAGCCAGTGTTTTCTCACATGGCATACAGTGATGGTACCTGTCTAATAGGTTACTAATGAGATTACGTAATTTGGAAAGCAATAGTAAACAGAGCTTGACATACACTAGGCCAACAGCGCATATTCTCTATCCTTCTTTTCTCCCATTGACTGAAAATAAAAATGGATTTTGGATTGTCCAGGCCACTGTGTACTTCTTGGAGGCTGAATTATGGAAGCCAGTCAGCTGGAAGAACCATTAGCGATCTGTTGTTCTTCCTTAATTTGATGCATAAAGAAATTAAGACCCAAGGGAGACAAATAGGTTTGGAGGAAAAGAGAAACGCTTTTATAAAAGTAAATGGTGTGAGAGGAAATGGCATAAGGGGATTAGAGCCCCTGCAATGCCACTTGAAGGATGTGCATATGCAGTTTGGAAGTGTGGGGAGGAAAGAGGAAGAGGAGAGGAGAGGCAAGGCCATGAAAGAAGCAAATGCCAAGATATAATGTGCTTTAGCGGTTAAGTCAGGTAGGTGAAGTTTATCTAGACTATCATTGTCCATCACGAATATAATCTGAGCCACACATGCAATATAAAATTTCCTGCCAGTTACACTAATAAAAAAAAAAGGGAGGAGGCTAGTATAGGACTCAGGACTAGAGTACATATCCAGTTCACAGGACTTCCATTCTCAGCACCAAATAAAAAATAATATAAGAAGAAAGTTATATCCAAAACATGATCATTTTAACATGTAATAAATATCAGTGATTTTCAATGATATTTAAATATTTTTCTGGACATGACATCATTATGTATTTACACTGGCAACATACTTTAATGTGGAATAGCCACCTTTACAATGATGCAGAAGCACGTGAGGCCTTTGTGTCACCGCAGAACTGGTATGAAGTATGCTTCAAACGAAATGTTTGTTCATGACAGAACGTGACAGTTCTGTGTTGGAACAAGAGCCTACCATTGAGGATTTCTGTGTGTAGTTGTTTGGGTTCTCTGTGTGTGGATCAAGGGCTGTACTTAAACCACAATTCCACCCTGACACAATTCTGCCAGCCCAGAAAACAAACAAACAAACAAACAAAAAAAAGAGGTTAGCCTAGAGGTAGTGTCTTTATCCTGATTTTTATTATTATTTTTTCCACTAGATTGTGTTCCAGTAATACTTCCTAGGAATAACAGAGAAGTGCCTGAGAAACATCACATCTCTTTAGAAATTTAGAGCAAATTCCACTTCTAATTCTTAATTCTTCAGTCCTGAGGGAACATTACCCTAGGTTATTCTTGTGACCCCTCTCTTAGAGTTATGTGCCCACGTTCTGAGGCTTTATTTGTACTGGAGTATTGGCCTGTAAAACGTCTATCTAATCCTGTCAAGTCATCTGCTCACACTGGCTGCTGCTAAGATATTCACAGGTCCCTGAGCAGGGTCTGCAGATCTAGAAGCACATTGGCATTTGTTTGTTTGTTTTTTAATGTTTTCCCATTGTCCTAACTTCCTAGATTCCCTTTCTCACTGTCCTGAGGTTTTGCTCGTTGCAAACTTGCTAGAACCAGGATAACTAGGACCTGCAACTGGCACTGTTTCTTCTTCCCCTGTTACTGAGGAACTATCTCCTTGAAGTTGAGAAAATTCTTTTCCCTGCATGTTCCTTCCTTTACTTGCCAACCTTACTTTCATCCCTCTGGGGCTCAAGAGGGCTATTAATAAACTCAGTAAGTGTTGTTGGAAATGTCAGCTCTCTGATGTGTTAGAAATACTGTGAGAGTCAAGAGGGCCAGAAGTAGCTACCTGCCTGACAGGAGGGAAAGAAAAGAGAAACACACGAACAGAAAGGGAACATAAATATGCCCTCACTTGATACTAGTGCAAATGCATTGATAGAGTTTAATAAGGTTGATCGATGTTGAACATGTATGTATTAGAAATATTTTAGATAGACATCCAGCATAAATGAGCACTAAGAGACATGTATAAAAGTCCAATCTAGAAACAATTCAAATGTTTTAGATGGATGCTATGAAATACATTGAAAATGTTATATAGCACAGAGAATAAAACAATGTGTAACAGCATCACTGAATTTAACAAACCTAATGTTTAGCTAAGAAAAGTAGATGCTCAAAAATCACACAGTATGATTCTCTCTATTCATGAAGGGTTGTTTTTTTTTTGTTTGTTTGTTTTTAACAATGGTAAAAATCCTGCTGTGGTGTTAAAAGTCAGTGTTGTGGTCACCTATAAGGAGGAAAGAATGGGTAGTGTTTGAGAGGAAGCACAAAGGGATCCCCGGAGGCTGGGAATGTTCTGCTTCTTGGCAATGGGTGGGTCCAGTTTGGGATAATAAAATCTGTAATTTTCTGAAAATAGCCAACAAAAAGTAAAAGAAAGAAACCAAAGCACCACCCATCACACCTGTTGCTTTAGCAACACTCCAGGTGAGAACGAATAAAGGGCTGAGTGCTTTTAGCTGGTGGAAGGAAGGATGAGGACTCACAAAGTTACTAACCTGCTTCTAAATTGGACAGAAGGGTAAATGATGGGGGTTCACATCGGAAGAGGTAAGACTTGATGAAGAGGTAATGGATTCTACAGGCACACATGATGCATTGGGATATACCTGGAGGATCCTTAGCAAAATGTACCTCTAGTGTGTCTTTGAAAACAATTCCAGAGAGGACTGATATATGGCAGAGAAATTGAGGGAGAAGAAGAACCACGTCGAATACAGGTGTCTTTATTTTGGGTCTGGGGACCTGAAAAATGGGAAATGAAGCTGGCCAGCTCATGAAAGTACCTTTCTCCTGAATGTGCATCTATTTCTACTGTCATTGCCTTTCAATGAAAACTCCTACTGCCAGATCTCTAGGCCATCAGACTGACTCTGCATTATTGGTTCCTCAAATTCTGAGGTTGCAAGTTTCTTAGACTGAGTAACTACTGGTTTTGATTGATCTCCAGCAATTGTTTTGGACTACCGAGCTTCCAATCATGTAAGATGATTCAATAAATCAATTCTTTCCCCCCAGAGAATCCTGGCTTATATAGATCATAATGAATGCATAGTGTCTAAAGGACATTTATTTGGAGAGGCACAATGATATGGGTTTTAAACTCGAACTGAGGGCTTTAGTGGTTGAGAATGCTTGCTGCTCTTGGAGAGAACCAGAGTTTGGTCCCTAACACGCCTCCCTGATGGCTCATAACCAGCTCTGGATCGTAATCTCTCCTCTGACTTCCACCAGGACCCATATGTACATGCATATACACAGATGCATACGCAAAAACTCATTAGGAAACCCCTAATATAAAATTTTACTTATAAAAGTGCCATGAGTTTTATTTCTAAATAGATGAGAACTTTATCAAAAAACTTGTAAGGACAAAAACTGGAGCTTTTCCTCCTAAGTTTCCTCTCATCCTTCCCGTGTGGCCAGAAAGCGAAATATATGAGGGAATATAAAAGATCAGGAAAGAATGGACCTTTTGGGTAAAAAGCAAAGGAAGGGCTGAAAGTTGAGCATTAGGCCTTATTCGTGAAAGTCAAATATCCTGCCTCAACACTACACCCTCAACCCGAACACACCTTGTCTAAATTGCATGATGAAGACGCTATGACGTATGCCAACTGGTCCCAGAAGTCAACACTTAGAACGTAGCTAGATCCACTTCCGCAGACCCAATACTCAGAACCGTTTTTAAACTGCCCTTCTCATGTGAACCAACAGTTCTCAAAACCACAGTAAACTGTCTTTTTAACGGGCCCAACACTTTTCGAACTCCGCTAAACAATCCTCCTTGTGACCCAACGGGTTGACCGTGGGTTGTGTTGATAATGTGAGGAAAGTCAATCATCTCTGCAAATTCGTGCAATGTACTTAGGCCCAATACCTGACACATATTACATTCTCAAAAAATGTCTATATGCTGTAGCTATTCATTGGCTAATGAACCAAATGGCACAATGAAGCCTCTATGGCCCAAGCTAAAGCATACTAGTGAAGTCAAGACTGATAACCTGACTAAATCCATTTCTACAGAACTAAGACTCACAACAATCCATAGCTAGCTAAAGGGTAGTAGGGTGAAAATGGTTAACAATGGACCATTTATCTAAAAATGGAAAAGGCTTGAATGTACTAATTTTACAGGTTTAAGGCATACACCGTATCTTGCCACCCATCCTTCCTCAGTGCTCGCCTCACCTGCACAGTTCCTAGTTCTCCATTCTGACTTCCAGTTCATTCATTACCCATTCATGACCTCTGCAAACCAAGGTTCTTAAAATTAAGAGCCTTAAAATTGTAATTTCTCAGAATACAGAACTCTTTTTTAAAAGTTTTCTATATTACATGTTGGAGCATCTTCTGGGTATATGCCCAGGAGTGGTATAAATGGGTCCTCAAGTATTCTAATTTTCTGAGGAACCGCCAAACTGATTTCCAGAGTGGCTTTACCAGTTTGCAATCTCACCAGCAATGGTGAAGTGTTCCTCTTTCTCCACATTCTCGCCAGCATCTGCTTTCCCCTGAGTTTTTCATTTAGCCATTCTGACTGATGTGAGGTAGAATCTCAGGGTTGTTTTGATTTGCATTTCCCTGATAACTAAGGATGCTGAACATTTCTTTAGGTGCTTCTCTGCCATTCGATATTCCTCAGTTGAAAATTATTAGTTTAGCTCTGTACCCCATTTTTAATAGGGTTATTTGACTCTCTGGAGTCTAACTTCTTGAGTTCTTTGTATACATTGGATATTAGCCCTTTATCAGATGTAGGATTCGCATGCTCCACTATGTTCATAGCAGCCTTATTTATAATATCCAGAAGCTAGAAAGAACCCAGATGTCCTTCAACAGAAGAATGGATACAGAAAATGTGATACACACACACACACACACACACACACACACACACAATGGAGTACTATTCAGCTATTTAAAACAATGAATTCATGAAATTCTTAGGCAAATGGATGGAACTAGAAAGTATCATCCTGAGTGAGGTAACCCAATCACAAAAGAACACACATGGTATGCACTCACTGATAAGTGGATACTAGCCCAAAAGCTCAAAATAAAACAGTTTCAATTCACAGACCACATGAAGCTCAAGAAGGAAGACCAAAGTGTGGATATTTTGGTTTTTCTGAGAAAGGGAAAAAATACTCACAGGAGCAATTATCAAGACAAAGTGTGGAGCAGAAACTGAAGGAAAGGCCACCCAGAGACTGTCCTACCTGGGGATTCATCCTATAAACAGTCACCAAACCCCGATACTATTAAGGATGACAAGAAGTGCATGCCGAAAGGAGCCTGTTATGGTTGTCTCCAGAGGAGCCCTGCCAGAGCCTTACAGATACAGACGCAGATGCTAGCAGCCAACCATTGGACTGAGTGCAGGGTCCCCAATGGAGGAGTTAGAGGGAGGACTGGAGGAGCTGTAGGGCTTTGTAGAACAGGGAAGAACGACGATGTAGGCCACCCAGATGCCCCAGGACTCCCAGGGACTAAACCATCAACCAAGCAGCACACATGGTTCCAGCCAAAAGTATGGCAGAGGAAAGCCTTGTCGGGCATCAGTGGGAGGAGAGATCCTTGGTCCTGTGAAGGATCAATAGATACCCAAGCGTGGGGGAAATCGAGGGGGGGCTAGGTAGCAGTGGGTTGGGTGGAGGGGCATATACTTGGAGGCAGGGGTTGGGAGGATGGGTTGTAGGTTTTCTGGGAGGGGGGATATAGGGAAAGGGTATAACATTTGAAATATAAATGAAGAATATATTCAATAAAAAAATTTAAAAAAAAGTTTTCTATATATTTCTTCAATTTTATCAGAGATATTTTCCATGTAAATCTTCAACTTTATCAGAAAATGTTTATAATTCTACTTTCAATCAACTTAGGAATATTTTTATTTTATTTTGATTCCTAACATTTTATCTGTATAATTTCCCATGAAATAGCCAATTTTAATGTGTTTTTCTATATATTTCTTGAATTTTACCAGAAATATTTTCCTTGATTTTCAATTTTATCAGAAAATGTTTATAATTCCACTTTCAATCAACTTAGAAATATTTTTAAGCCTACCATTTTATCTGTAATTTTCCATGATAATCTTCAATTTTAATGTTATTTTATATTTTTTCTGCAATTTTATTAGAAATATTTCCCATGTAAATCTTCAATTCTATCATAGACTGCTTCTACTTCCTTTTTCAATTAATTTAGCAATGTTTTTATGTCTACCATTTTACTCTTTAATTTTCCATGAAAATTGTCAATTTTAATGTTTTTCTATATGCTTCTTTAATTTTGTCAGAAACATTTTCCATGTAAATCTTTAATTTTTATCATAAAATGTTTTTACTTCCTTTTTCAATAAAAAAGTGCCAGTATCACAAAAAAGCAAAAAGGATGAAAGAAGACTAAAATGCACATGATAAATGCAATACATGGAATTTGGATGGCATTGAGGGTAGTAGCTTTGAAAGCTATTATTGAGATACTTAAGAAGATTGCATATAAATTGTATGTCCTTATTCCTAGAAAATACATATCCCACTGGTGATCATCATGATGTCTGCTCAAATCTTAAAGTAGGTCAGCAAAATTATTTTTATGTAAATCATTTTTATTGATACATGACATGTTTACAAGATGCAAAATATTAGCAGTTAGAGCTGGATGAAGGGTATGGTTCCTCATTATACTAATCTTAAATATTCTGTAGGGTTTAATTTATTCAAAATACAAAGGGGGCAATGAAACATTACCTGCAAAAGAGTTTTTAAAGTATACACACCCACACTGCAGTCTGCATAGAGAGTTTTCTTGGAGTCGGGCAGGCTGAGAGCATGCATTTAATTGTCCCAGGATCACAGGGAAGAATCAACTGGGAGAAGTTTGTCTTAGACTCTCTCCTATCTCCTCTGATTCTTGCTATCCTTTAGGACCCAAACTCTGTCACTGGTTCTCTTTGGCTATTTCCTAGTTGGGCCTACTCAGCTATGGAGTAGGGGCATCAAGAAGAGCATTGATGAGACCAGATCATGGGGCAGACCAGATGGACAGAGATCTAATTGTATAAATGAGAATGAAGAGAAAGGAAAAACCAGAGAAGTAGGAATGAATTCTGAGAGCATACTTAGAGGAGAATGGAGAGATGACACACTAAATCTCTCTAGGGCTGCCTGATTGGAGGATGCTCAGGGAGGACTAGAACCAAGTTACTTTGTCAGTTCAGATGTAGACCATGGATCTCTAGAGCAGTTGTTCTCAACCTTCCTAAGGATGTGACCCTTTAATACAGTTCCTCATGTTGCAGTGACCTCCAAACATAAAATTATTTTCATTTCTACTTCATAACTGTAATTTTGATATTATTATGAATTGTAATGCATATATCTGACATACAGGATATCTGATATGCAATCCCCAATGGGGTCATGACCCACAGGTTGAGAACTGCTGCTCTAGACATTTTTTTCTGGACATCTTCCCTCTGCCAGATGGTCTATGCCACAGGGTTGCATGACAAAGACACCTGCAATCTCTGGCAGGAGAATTTCCTTTTCCAAAAGCAACATCTCTGAGAGTAAGAGTGGTAGGTCAAGGTGTTTGCTTTTGTCTTTTGTTTTATTCTTGCTGAGTTCAGGGACAGGATTTATATTTTCAAGTAAGTGCTGTGTAAAACAACCCTAAGGTCAAAGAAGATACATACACTTGTCAGCTGGAGTTGGGGAGAGTATGGAATCTGAACACTACTGTTCTTGACATGTAGTGGGAGTAAGAATAGTAAATAAGGTCTGAGAGGCAAACTGCAGCATCACAGAAAGAAAAGAGGAATCCTATAACATCCCCCCTGACCAATGTGTCTGTCACATCTGAAAGTTTCTGGGAAGACATGAGGGGCACATTTCCTTCCCTTTGTCTCCCTTTCTCATAAGCAATATTGCCTCAGGTGCTGAGAAAGCCTTCCTACTCTCAGAAAAGTCCATCAAGACTGGCATTGACTTTTCAGAAAGATAAATAAAGGGGTGGAGAGATCGTTTGTGGTTCAGGGTACATAGAACTCTTGTAAAGGACCTGAGTTCAGTACCCAGCACCCATTCTGGATGGTTCACAACCACCTGTAACTGCAGCTCTGGGTGGGTCTGATGCCTCTGGCTTCCTCGGGCACCTGCATTCACATCTCTTTATGGGACAAAGAAGAAGAAATAAACAATTTTTTTAAAGTTAAGAATTAAGCCACTCCCTCCACTCCTTCCTTCTCACAGCAAAGGAAGTCAGTATCCCACAGTACACGCCTCATCTGAAAGCTCAGGGTTCAAATCCTTCAGGAGTCGTGTTCTCAGGAGTCAGACTGCTTTAGAATGTACTATGCAATCTGCTACCACCTGACCTGGCTTTGCCACCTCCAACTTTCCCTTGACTACTATGTTCACAACTATGTCCACAAACAAGCCATACTTGATTCACCTCTGACTTTTTGCATGTAGATCCCCTCCACCGACTAAAGTCTAGCATGGGAGTTAAAGGTGCCTATTTTGGAATTGTTTTTGCTTGAGCTTGATTCTAGATAAAAGTAAGCTTCTAAACTTCTTTGTCTTTATATCTTCAGTGGAAAAACATGGCTCCAACCAGGCTGAGGCGAAGATACAATGAAAGCATTTGTGAAAAGAGCCCAACACAGCATGATATCCCAAATCAGCATGTGGTCATGCTTGGCTCAACAAACATTGATTATCTGGCTGCCCAGTAGGTGGGAAGCTTTTGATGTCCATTTATTACTATCTATTTCTAGTTCATTTGGAAGACAGACACAAAACTAGGACTTTAATAAGACTAAAACCTACTCCAGGGTAGAACTGAGTGAGAAAGAAGGCAACTTGTATGTTCTCTACCTTCTTGGTCCTCAGTCAGACTCAGGTCATATGTAATCCTGAATTCCCAAGGTCTGGGGAGGAAAGGAGGCAGTAAATGTTTTCCAACCTAGGGCTGCTCCTCAATTTTTATGCATACACATCGCCCTACTAGCTGTTAAAATGTTGAAGTACCTGTGTACTGACCCCCCAAATGCCCCTCAACCTTTCCTTTATTTCCACCTCTATCTTAAGCTCCACCTGCACCATTCTGACTCTTGGGTGCACTGTCCTTGTCTCTCATCAGTGCACTCCTGGGTAAACCTATGTCTAGTTGCTCTTTACCACACAAGCAGCCAAGAACTTTATAAGTAAATCTTTTTCTGGGCTGTGTTTTTAACACTTCTACTTGGGGAGGAGGACAGATAACGCTTATGCTGTGTCCTAGCGCTTTGTGGTAGCTTTCTGCTTTCTACTGAGCCAAGCCACATGCCTGCAAAAGCCTTTTGAAAATTCATGCCTATGCACCAGGTTGGAGTCCTTCAGTCAAACTCCTCATCTCATTCCAGAGGTTACTTAGCCTCTCTGGAACTCAGGCACTCTGTCTCTAAGATGAGATAATGATAGTGCCTACTACATAGGGTTGTTGGAGAGGTTAGATGATATCATTCTAGAAAACACTTAGAAGAATGTCTGGCCCATAGTAAAATCTATCAATATTATTACTACTATCATTTTGTATTGAAGCTTTAATGGACCATTTAGGCATTCTTTTCAAATGTTTTCACTCTGATGGCCTCTGTTGATCTTCACAGCATTTTCAGAGAGGTGTGCATGAAAATGTATTGATCGGCATCTCCCTTTTAGAAGTAGAGAAGCTAACACCAGGCTCTATAAGTGAGGGAGCTAAGGTTAATGGCAACTTTTCTGATTCACAACCCAGTACTATTTGGCCCCACTAAGGAATATTGAAGTTTGCTATTTAATAAACATGTATTGAAGTGCTACTATGCTAAGCACTGTACTTGGGTGCTCAGAGCACAGAAGTGGGCAAGCCATACAGGTCCTTTGGCTCCTGAGGTCAGCATACTAGTGTGAAGAGACAGTCAATAAGCAGCTAAATAGTGATAAGCAGAATATATCATTTTGTGTGATTAAAAACAAAGCAGGGTGCTGTAGGCAAGATGACATGGTAGTGAAGGAAGCCTTTCCTGAGGTGACAACTTTTGTGAGAGAAAGGAGTTGATCTGGGGACTTCCTCACCTTAGGGATACAGCTAAGATATAGGAGGGAAGTTTTCTTTTTTTTTTTTTTTGAGACAGGGTTTCTCTGTGTAGCCTTGGCTGTCCTGGAACTCACTCGGTAGACCAGGCTGGCCTCGAACTCAGAAATCCGCCTGCCTCTGCCTCACAAGTGCTGGGATTAAAGGCATGCGCCACCACTGCCCAGGAGGGAAGTTTTCATAAAGAGCACTCAAGATTCTGTTCTGGTCCACCACAGACAAAAAGAAAGATCAAACCAGAGGTCTACACATCAAAGATAGCTCAGAGCCCAGTCAGAAAGATGTGGAAGTGAAGACTTTTTGAAAGAGTTTTTCTCTGTCTGGTGGAGGAAATAGGGCTGGAGTCAGGGAAAGCAATTGTTTCCCCTATAGGTGTTTATTATGTTTGTATATGTGCTGGGACTGAACCTAAACCTCATGCATCCTAAGCATATGCTCTATCCCTGAACTACACTCCTAGCCCTAAACATACATTAAGTCAACCTTTAGACCTGTTAGGACACTAAAATTCACTAAATTTAAGGGTACAAGTTTAATGAGTCCTGAGAGGTGTAAGGTGTATTTCTACATATCTATCTATCTATCTATCTATCTATCTATCTATCTATCTATCTATCTATCTATCATCTATCTACCTACCTATATCTCTGTTGAGTGTGTCCCCTATAAAGATAAGTAGAATATTTCTAGCACCCTAAACCCTTGTGCTTTTTGAAGTCTGTTCTAGTCAGATATGGTACATAATGTGAACTCACTTTGTGTCAGTCTGATGGTATTTCATACTTAGACTGGGTGTATGGTATTTAGGCCAGAAGGAAATATAGATGAAATAGCCATCTGCTCATATCATATCAGGAAATACAAATAAACAGAGACTAAAGAGTTTCTCCAGTGTAAAGTTGCTATCAATAAACTTCTTGGATATATAAGATTATCCTATAAATTTAAATTAACATCATATAAAGTCTATATGTTTGTATTAGAGAGTATTATATTTGTACTATATAATGTCTATGTGTTGAATTAGAGTGTGCTGAATTGACAATGTATAAGATCTACCTTGTTGTAATAGAGAGTGCTTTTTAACCAATCAGGAACTTAGTTTATTTTTACTCATTGTTTTTTTTACTTTACTTTTGATTTTTCTCTTTCATGTTTTAGAGCAATGGTTCTCAACCTAAGTCATGACCCCCTTTGGCAAACCTCTTTCTTCAAAAATATTTACATTATGATTCATAACAGCAGAAAATTAGTTATGTAATAGCAACAGAAATAATTTTATGTTTGGGGGCACAGCAACGTGAGGAACTATATTAGAGGGTCGCAGTATTAGGACAGTTGATAACCACTGCTTTACAGATTTTTGTTCTTTAATAATAAGCATAGATCTAATAGGAACTCAGTGTATGTTACGAATCTAGAATTTGATCTGAGGTCAATCTAGATCTCTCAACTTGCCCTTACTGGCAGACCTTGAGAAAGGCATTTGAATCCACACCTCTGATTTCTCATCTATAAAAGTGCAGTTAATAGGAAACATCTCAAAATGGTTTCTGAAAGAATTGAAACACCTAGTGCCCAGGACACCTCTTGAAAAGCCAAGAGTCTATTTTTACTACTGTAAATAGACTTTGGTATTTTCTATAGCTGGGTGACTAGATTGTTTTAGATTTCTTTGGTGCTCTGACACCTCAGTGTACTGTGTCGGAACTGCTAGTTCTTTTTACAAGTTTCAGTAACTGTGGAGGAAGTGACTGGGATCATTTCAGTTGGTGATAGTCTTACAGTTTGCCAATGTCTTCTATCATGTCCATTGACAAACCTCTTTGGGGTTTTGATTTCATGGATATACCAAAACATCACTCGCAATAGTAGCAGTTTAACTCAGCTGTTTTCTTTTACTACTTTTTTCTTCCGTTGTTACTGGAAGTTTGTTAAGGGAGAATTGCAACAAGAGCAATGGATTTCTTTCTTTATAGTGTGTGCATGCATGCGTGCATGCGTGTTGTTGTTGACAACTTGTAGGGGGTCAATTCTCACTTTTCACCAAGTGGGTTGTGGGGATTGAAACTCAGGTCATCAGGCTTGGTAACCAACAATTTTACCTGCCGAGCTATCTCACTGGCCCAGATGGCTACTTTTAGCAAGAAATCATCTAAGAGCTTTTGTTAGGAACGATGTACTCCTGTCATTCTATGCCAGAAAGCAAGCACCGCCCTACCACTCACTCACTGCTTGGCTTTTAAAGGCTTGAGTGAAGTAAGTTTCACAAGTTTTCTGCCTTGCCTCAGGCTTTTAGGGCAACTCATCTTCTAAATACTGTCTTGCTTAACTCCTATGAAGTATTATTCTCACAGATACATTTTTTTTTACCAGTGTTCTCTCTTTACTGTGGTGTGGCTGATCTTTTGTATTAAAACTTTTTGGTATTTGGTTCACTGTGTGGGGGTTGGCATTATTTTTAAATGTCATGAAATTTTACTCCTTTTTGTCCTGCAACTGACGTGCGCGGGAAGCTCTTTCTAACTTTCTTGGTACCAGAAAGTGCTCTGCAGGGCTTCCGGGGCAGAAAGCCATCAATTATCTTACCCAATGCTGGGTTTTGCATACTACAGTACTGACCTTTAAGGCAAGACATGCCTACTGTTGTGTTAGTGCCAAGATTGTTTATGGACGTATTAACCACTATCCTGGTTGGATTTGAGGTCCGCTCCTATAAACATGGTAAAAATTCCATGGCTAAGGAAGACATAGATCCTAGGAAAGAAGCTATTGGCATTTTTTTTCTAAATGTTCATGTTGTCAAACTGCTTTTTAAGTATTTGTGTTTACATTTGGAGATTTGTGTTGCTGTCAACCTTGGTCAGAGAAACTGATTACAGTAAGTTGTTAATATAGAGACTCATAACAGTTCAAAGTACTGAGAACCAGCCACTAGGAGTGCTCAGTTATATAACAGCGATATCAACCCTCCCACCTAACATTCAGAGAATAGCATGGAAGAATGAAAGAGGAGATGGAAAGAATGTGAGCTGATGGATAGGGAGGAGCACTGTGGGATACTGTTCTCAGAGTGTAACATGGCTGTTGCACACATGAACTCTCAGCAGCCATGATTACTGGAAAAAGACCTACATGTCCTACCCCCAAGGAGCTATAGGCAGTTGATAGCTGGTGAAGAAGGGAGAGTCACTTTTCTTTGGGAGAATGATCATTATTAAGTTCCTTATGCCCCACATGTACTTGTGGGCAGTACAAATTTGGATTCAGTGGGTTATTTAAAAAAAAAGGAGGGAGATTTGAAGTTGGGAAAGAGTTTATAGGGAGTTGCCTGGAGGGGCTGTCAGGGAGGGATGGAGATGGATATCACCAAGATATGTTGTATACACGTGTGGAATTTCTGGATACCTCAACTTTTGACACGGACAGCCGGCTCTTTGCCTCAGCACAGTGCAGCTATCTATGGTCCTGTGATAACCTAGAGAAGTTCCCACTCATGACTCTTTTGAAATGGAGGCCTCATTTTAGAGAGGCTGAAACTGTTATGAGCGATCAAGAAGATTGTACTCGCCAGGAGATGATCACGTTTCCCTGTCTTGCTTCCTTTCCCACTAACACAGGCCTCTCAGTTGAGCATAAGCCCTGAGCTTTTCCAGCTGCTGTCATTGGGCATGGCCCCATTGCTATTGGGAGGCCTGGGATCACTTCTCATTGACAGAGGTCAAAGGCCAGGGCCTCACTCTCCAGGAATAAACCCTGAGGACTATTGAGCTTCTCCAGACCCCTGTCAGGGCTCTTGTAGCCCAAAGCATTCCTTTCCTTGCTGGGATCTGTCAGTTAGTTCTGGAAAAGATCAAATTTCCTCACCCCAAATTTGCCTATTATCCACACATGGTTCCTGGAGAAAGTCTGTAGAAAAGACATGTTCTCATAATCCTCAAATGTCATAACTGAAGGTCCCTTAGAGAGCATCATGCCTCAGGCTGCCTCATTTAACAGAACATGTAACTTCCTTTGCTCTATTTCCACATTTCAAGGAATCCCCAAGACTGCCTTATAATACAAATCAGGAGCAAGGTAAGAGCCAAGTTAATCAGGAAAGTAAGCTCTCATGGGACCCAGCTGTGCCTGGGAAAGACTCAGGTATTATAAATACAGCCTTGGCTTCAGGAGTTGGTTATCAAGAATTTTCTTCAAGGACAAAAAGAAATCTGTGCTGACTCAACTCCAGAGCTTTACATGGGGTTGGGTAAGACTGGCAAATGTTTGATTCATCCTGGCAGGCTTTGAGATTTGAAAGGTCCTACTCTGAGGAGGCCTGTCTTTCCTTCCTCCCAGTCCCCAGGTACTGTGAAGGGTTGGCAATCTTGACCTATGACCCTTGCATCTTACCTGCCTCTTACCTGAGTCCTTTTATGTTGATGGCTTTTGTGTTCAGCTCTGAAATTAAGAGAACACTCCCAGCTTTGTTAGTGCAGGCTTTGAGAAGTGTGGAATTTTTCGCATCTTTACATTTGAAACAAAATTGACGAGGTGCTATCACCCCCAGTCCTACCTTAATAGTTTAGCCTCAAAACTGTGTGAGCGTTGTTTACATTTTACAGATGAAGGCTCCAAGATGGAGACCACATTTTGTACCACACATAGCACCTTGAGTGACAAAGAATGAGTTGATGGAGCCCACAGAGTTGAGACCACTGATTGATCTGGTCTACAATGAATTCCCATAATCACGATTGATCACTGGGAAATACAGAACAAATGTGAGACCTCAGTACCTAGGCCCTAAGAAGATTCTGACGTCCTGTAATAATTGGGATAGATGTTCAATTTACCATCTTTTAACTTCATGTTCTTGGGATAGTTTTCTTTCAGATTAGTGAAAGATGGGAATTCTCATCAATTGAAATTCTGAGAAAGCTTAGTGGAGAATCAGATGTCAGCTATGTCTAGTGAACTTGTGTGTGTGTGTGTGTGTATTGGTGTCTGTCTTTGTGTGTCTGTGTATGTCTTTGCTGTCTGTATCTTTGTGTGTCTGTATGTCTTTGTATGGGTCTGTGTGTGTGTGTGTGTGTGTGTCTGTGTGTGTGTGTGTCTGTGTGTGTGTGAGGGAGAGAGAGAGAGAGAGAGAGAGAGAGAGAGAGAGAGAGAGAGAGAGAGAGAGAGAGAGAGAGTTTTGAACAAGTCTATCTGTACATTCTTACCAAAGACTAAGAAAGGTGTATGCCTGTCTGGGATTAGAAAGGGTCTTAGTTCAGTTTGCCATTCCAACAGAACTAAGGCCATAGGTGACAGAATTCTAAACAGACTCTGGATGGAGGTTTTGGTGAAATAGGTTAGAGACCTTGTGTCTTGAGTACTCAGAAAATAGCCCAGTGTGAGATATGGACACAAATTTACCACTATCACCTGCTGTGGAAAAGGAATCCATTTACCCCCTTGCTTTTCCCCAATATCAAGAAAATGACAAGTTTTTGAATTTTTTTTATTCACATTGCCCAGGAGGGCACCCACTATTTTTCACAGTGCAACTGCTCAGATGTGTTGGTAAATGTGATCGCAATTGTGCAGTTCATCAGCCTGATGGTGAGGGTGGCTCCAGCTGGGGTGGAATTGCTGCTAGGGAGAGGATGGATGGAGGGGAGTCAAAGGAATTCTTAGTTTACAGGTTAGCGAGAAGCCAGTCTAGCAGTTGCTTTCTAGCCATGTTGCCCACGGCTTCATCCAGTTGTCGTTCTTTGGCAAACTTCATGACCTCCTGCAGAAGATCTCCCACACTGTACCCTTTCTCTGCTGCCTTAGCTGAGACTTCAGGGAGCTGTAGAGAGAGCAGAGTTATCTTGAGGAATCTGATACTTTTCAGAAGGAGGACCCAGTGGGCAAAGTGAACTAACATCTCCCTGTGCCTGTCCCCCAAGGCTAACATCCTGTCATAGACCCAGAACTGCTGACATGACTAGACTTTTCCCCTAAGACCTGGGAGATGGGTGTAAGGAGAGTTGCCTGGTTTTATTTCAACTCCTGTACTGAACATGATTTCGCTATGTGATTTCTCTGAAATCTAATGTGGGAACTGCGTGTGTGTGTGTGTGTGTGTGCGTGTGCGTGCAGAGACAGAGAATGCAGTTGTATGTCTATGAATGCTAGTCTGCTCATATCTACCCATTCTATCTTTACTTTCTTAGGCCTTAATGCATTTCTTACCTTCTCTAGTTGCCCATCATCGTCTCCCATGAAGTAGAGCATGGGCACATTAAACTGAGAGGCTGCAATCCATTGCAGGACAGCCTGCAGCTGCTTCTGCAAGTTACTCATAGAACACTGATTGTTGACAATAACTTCAGGGCCAGGAGTTTCAGGATAATTTTGTGACATCACAGCTTCACGGCCACATCTGGGGCCACCGCTTGCCAGGGCTGCTTGTTCTTCCAGCTCAGCCAGGGCTGTTCCATTGTTGCTGTACTTAGCCATGATCAGGCACAGCTTCATCACGGAGTCTACTAGTTGGTCTATGAATTGGCTGTTCATTTGCTTCATCCCACTGATGAAGTCCAGTTCGGCATTGTCTTGGCATTGATCTTCAGATCTCTTAGCCATGGGAGCTGCTTTGTTTGATCGAGCCTCAGAACAAGGCTTATTCTCACCTTCAGATAGTTCATCACAGCTGAAAGGGCTCTCACATAGAAGTTTCTGAATCAGGGACAGAACCATGTTTGACAGATCCATCTTCTGGGACTCCAGTTGATTATCCTTGGTACTTGTAGATGGCCCAGGAGCTCCATGAGTTTCAAAATGCTTCATTGAAAGTGATTTAGCACTTTGGCCACCTCCACAATTTTCGTATTGCGCACTTTGGGACATATACCCCATGGAGGAACCAGGGCATTCCTCTTCACATGGATCTTTGCCCTTGGCTTGTTGGGTCAGATGGTATTGAATGAGCATAAGGGCAGAGACAATTAGATCCTTGGCCAGTGAATCTGTGGAAGGACTGATCTTTTCTCTCTTCTCATCTTCACTGTGGCATACTTTGTTCATCATCTTGCCTTGGTTTCCTTGCTTCTGGTTGTTCCACATAGTAAGGCTTTCTTTGAGGATATGCTCGCTCACTCTCTCAGCACTCGTCAGCGATTTGCAGCATGGATCTGCTTTGGCTTTGCATTTATCTTTTCCTTTCATTTCAGCTTTCATAGCTGAGAACTCAAGGCTCTGATTCTTGCATTTCGGATCATGAGTTCCAGCTTTTAAGGTTGCATACGCCAGACTTTGAGATTTAGTCTCCTTCTTCTCACCAAGAAGAGCACTGACCAGACGCTTTAGCATGGCCTCCATGATGTCCGCTGCATTTTTTTTACCATGATTGAAAAGATTCCTCTTGACAGCAGAAACGAAGTCTGAGTCTGTCATCAGGACTCCTGTTATGTTATGCAAGTTCTTCATGCATGAATCAATTAGATCAGACACAATTTCCTTGGTGTGCTTCAACAGTACTCTCTTCAGGACGACACAAGCTGGAATAGGCTTCCCACAGCTGTGCACTTTCAAAGTTTTCATAACAGAGACCATCATGTCAGATGCCACCTGATTTGCATAAACCATAAGCCCCTTGCTGATGGAATCTGCAAATTCTTTGCTGTCTTTCGGGCACATCTGCTGTTTCTCTCCACACTTGTTCTTGTTAGACATTTCACTATACAAAAAGGTTTTCCGGCCATCCCTGCATTCCTCTCCATTGCCATGCATTTCTGCTGAGGTCAGTTTGACAGCTTCATGGGCCATCTCAGAAGCAATTTTGCTGACAGCACTCCGGGGGCTGGTTTTCCCTTTTTCTCCTGACGTATACATGGAATGATGGAGGCATTTGTTTCTACCTTCCAATTTGTCCTTGATTTCCTTATGGGCCATTTGGATTACCAGAGATGACAATCGGTTGACATAGAAGGAAAGATCGTCCATAGAACATTCTCTATCAGGAGTGGCAACTGACTTCTGATTGCTAGGAGATTTGGTTGCAGGATTTGAGGGACTTTGGTTATTGTTGGTATTTTTGGATGCCGCCATTTCTAGGCGAAGGTTTTGAGGTCCTTTGTTCAAATAATCCAAGTTTACTTGATCAGCGTACACACTGTAGCAGTTCTCAGAGGATATTTTTTGATTATCACCCTCTAGGTCTCCTACTTTATGTTTACAACTAGAGGCTGAGGGACTTAATGCATGTTGGAAACCCAAGGCATACTTCTGGAGATCATTGAGGAGCCAGTTGAGGACACTTATGGGATCAGGGGGAGCTTGTTTGAAAAGGCACACAGATCCCTCCGTCTAGAAAAAGAAGAACACCTCGCCATAAGTGTTTGAAGAGTTTGGGTAGACTACTTCTGCCCTTCTGTTTTCTGGTTGTTAGAAGATATAGCTTGTAAGTAACACAGAGATTTGGCTTTTTATTAGTATCTAAAGATAGCCAGTAATAAACATCCAAGCACCATGATAGCAACAAGAATTTGGGAGTATATAGAGTGTATATACTTGTAGATGTAACTATTTACAAGTGCTGCCAATGTGTTTGCCAATTTCATTTGAGTATGTGTGTATGTCTCATTGTGTCAACAATGTGCCAGTGTATATTGTGTGTGTAAGCATGTCAATATGGCAATTCATGTGTTTGGATATTTCAGTAGATATGAAAGAGTGTCAATCTGTATTGTTGGTGTTGGAAGTTGCTATTATATGTGTATATATGTATTTGTATGGCTATGTGTAACCATATATAATGTCTTAATATTGGTACTTATTGTGCATGTAAGTAAACACAAGCATGCATTTCATGCATACTAGTGAATGGAAAAAATATACTTGTATATGTCAGTATACATACAGATCCCATTGTCAGTTTCAATATGTTACTATTTAAAATAATAATCATATGTGGTTTATTCTACATTTATAAGATTTGTAGGTATTTGTGTATATAACTGTTGAACATACTCTGGGTGTTTTAAGAATCATATGTGAATAACATAGTATGTATATAACTGCATTTGTGTAAATGTGTGTATCAAAGTATCACACAACTGTGTTACTTTATGTAAGTTTGTATGTATGTGTGTATGCATGCCAGTCATGATTGTGTATTGTCACATAGGCCTTTCCATATGCATTTATAAATGTGTATGTCAATGTCTGAATTTGTTAGGGTCACTGTTCTGGTCAAGGTTTATATGTGTTAATGTGTATTGGTGTGTGTTTATGCATTGTGTATATTACTGTAAATGTGGGTGTTTATGTTTGCCACATGTGGGCACATCAGTATGTTTGACTACATGTATATGTTAACTCTATATGTAAAGGACAGTATATTTATCAATGCATTTGTGTATTTATAAATGTGAAATGTAACATCACTTACATATCTGGTGCTTATGGAGGCCAGGAAAGTGTGTTGGGCCTCCTAGAACTGGAGTTGCAGCATCATGTGGGTGCTATGAATCAACCCTTGCTTCTCTAGAAGAGCTGTCAGTGCTATTAACCTCTGAGGCATCTCTCCAGCCCCAGGTTGTACCTTTCTTAAGACTACAGGATGGAACTGGCCACCCCCAAATTATCCCCAAACTTTGAAGAATGTTTCTATGACTTGTTTTTCTTCTTTCAGGGACACACTGGCCTCATTTCAAATGTGTCTAAGATCATCAATGATGTTTTACTTATAACATATGAGCCTAGAGACAGGGAATAGAAATCATTTGACTTCTTTGCATTGAAGCCAAATATCCTTTCCATTATCAGTTAGCCCAGGCTTATAGGAATGTTGGTGTGTTTCAGTACTCTCTCTCTAAACAGTGAGTCTAAAAGATATAATTTGAAATACACAAAAAAAATGGATTTGGGCTATGACCCATGACCCAATATCTTCTAGTTTGAACCTTTTCAACATCTTACATATGTAATCTCTTAGGTACTCAAATTCTTGGTTGGTACGTGTTATCTCTCTGTTCCATTATCTTTCTTCCTTATTAAATAGTGGGCAATATGAGGCACAGGAGCATAGTACTAGTCAGCAAGGAACATTGCAATTCTAAATGTACACCTTTCTTAGAACACGGATAATAAAGTTCTGTTTGGAGTAGATACCTACAAGTCACAGAGCAGTATTTTGAACCTTTGTGATTAATGAACACCATTCTAAAATATTTCATGTGGAACTTACCATGGCCCTGAACTTAGTCCTGTGTTTTCTAGAATGTCATGTGTTTCAGGTTGGTGGACCTATTGGACAACCATTTCCTTACCATCTCTGAACCAGAGTCTTCAGATTTAATATTGGTCCTAGAAATTAGGAATGATAGAACCTTAGAGGCTAGGTCACCTTAGACTGATCTTGTTTTTCAGTGTCCTTGATCACGATAATCTCTTTTTCTTCCAGATTCTCCAGATTTAATTCACCTTCTGTACTGGAACCAGCAGCACCCTGTGGAGTTAAAGGGTGAGAGATTTTTAATGAAAAGTTGATTTTTGTGATAACTTCACAGCATGAAGGTCATGTCCCCCATCATCCTTTGTTTCTTCAGGAGAGGCAGGGTTTCAATGCTACAAAATTTGAAGAATGAGACAAGATTATTTCCACAAATTGCTAATCCATCCTCTGATGACACTCAAGACTATCCGTCTCAAGAGTCATATTCTATTATGTACCTCTATTTGGGACAAATTATATATATCTATGCTTTTGTTTAGCCCAACCAGTGATGTAAGTGACCTGAGCCTTCTTCCCAAATCCCCTGTACCTTTCTTTTCTCTCCCTCACCCCTTCCCTTTCTCCTCATATTTCATAGAAAACTCTTTTCTCAACCTCTTCCACTTTGAACAGAAAATACCCACCTTGGAATCTTTATCTTTCACATTCAAGGTAGATACATCCACAAAGCATATCTATATAAAATAAGAGGGCAAATTTAGATACACTCTAGAAGAAAAGTCATTAGTTTCTTTCTTGGAGATGATAGAACACTTACCTCATAGGATTCTTGGGAAAAGTAAGTGATAGTGTAAATTTCAAATGTTTTAGTAATGCACAGGTAAACATTTCTATGTTTAAAAGGTACCTTGTACTAAAATATGAAGCTTGTGGTATTATGAATAATATTGCTTAGGGTGATGATCATGTTTAAATATAAATAATTTTGGTACTTGATCAGGATGAAAAAGAGAAGTACTATCCAAATAATTTGAAATTTGGGAAGCAGTATGAAATAGTTGAAGTAATTTGCCCTCCTGAGTGGATGAGAACAACTTACTGGTAGCTAAACATTATGGCTTTAGTGTTAGGGAATAGAAGCTGGTAGCAACTACCACCCTTACCTCCTCTTAGGCTCCTACCCCTCTTAGGTTCCTCACTCCTGTTAGGCTTCTCCCTTCTTAGGCTCCTCCCTTTTAGGCCCCTTGGCCCCTCCCTTGTCTTAGGCTCCTCCCCCCTAGACTCCCTCCTTTCTCGGGCCATCCTTTCTCTTAGACTCCGCTCCTCCTAGGCCCCTCCCTCAAAAAGCTCCTCCCTCTTTGGCCCCTCCCACTCCTAAGCCCCCCACTCTTAAGTTCCTCCTTCCTATCAGGCCCCGCCCCTCTTGGACCCCTCCCATCTTAGGCCTCTCTTTCTCTTAGGCCCCTCCCACCATTAAAGCCCTCCCACCATTAAACCCCCTCCCACTCTTAAGCCCCTCCCACTCTTAAGCCCCTCCCACCCATAAGTTCCTCCCTCCAATCAAGCCCCTCCCCTCTGATGCACCTCCATCCTCTTGGGCCCCTCCCATCTTAGGCCTCTCTTTCTTTTAGGCCCCTCCCACTCTTAGCTTCCTCCCTTCTAGGCCCCGCCCTCCTCTTAGGCCCCTCCCACTTCTAGGTGACTCCCTCCCCTTAGGCCCCTCCCTCCTCTCAGGCTCCTTTCTTCTTATGCACCTCCCTCTTATTGGACCCCTCCCATCATAGGCCCCTCCTTCTTGAAGGCCTCCTCCCACTCTTAGGTTCCTCCCTCCTAGGCCCCACCCTCCTCCTAGGCCCCTCCCACTCTTAGGTTCCCTCCCTCTTTTAGGCCCCTCCACTCTTAGGCTCCTCCCTCCTGTTAGGCTCCTCCCTCCTCCCTCTCTACAGGTTCCTCCTTCCCTTCACATTCCTCCCTCCTCTCTTCACTCCTCACTCTGATTCACCCGTGGTGTGATGTAATGTAGATGTGTGCTGGCCCCTGACAGCGCTTACTGAGCTTGGATGCTTAGAGAAGCCACATATTAGCTTCCATGAGTTTTATCTTGAGCTCCAACATATCTATACCCATATGGTAAATTTTTCTACTCCTTGGAGTCAGTCTGTATCTTACCACTTTTCGGTCCTGATCTTGTTGTCCTTTTGGGCTGTAAAGATCTACCTTGCACACGCCCCTGCGGCTGTGTAACCAGTCAATATCGTCAGACATCTGCAGGAAGAAGCAAAAGAAATGTGAAGTTCTTACATGTAGTTTATAAAATTAAGTCAGATTAAATAAAACAATACTCATCTATGTTTCATTGAAGTTTAGGAAATATGTGAATGTGGGGAATGATGGTGAAATGTTTAACGTCAAGGCACAGGACCAATCACTCTTACGAAAATATGTGGTGTCTTTTCATTTAGACTTACCTAAGTATCTTGAGCATGGTAATATTATGTTGACTTGAGAAGACACAAGCAGGAAAAGTGGTGCATGAATAAGCAAATTTAAGTTTAAAAAAACTAGGGTTTATATTTAGTGATTTATGTCTACCTAATTAAATAGCTATTTCACAAAGTATTCCAAGAAAGCTGCTAACAACCTTACATGGCGAATCAAATGTCTTAGAGAAATGACACCAGGTTCTGAAAGAATCAAATTTATTATTTTAGAAAGTTGCTAACTCCCTACAGTTCTACTTTTCCAATCCAGCCTGGTGCCAAAGGGACAAAGACAACCAAATAAAGTATTGATAAAATTTTGCTGTTTAATACCAGTTAATAACTTAGTAGACTTTTGTTTTGGTGTCTGGGGCTTGAATTGGATTTTTCTCCAGAATTTAACAGGATACATTTCTTCTTCTAAGTATTAGGGGGCTGTGGAATTCCTTTTTACACACACATAAAAACCATTCTTCTTCAGCTTCACTAGATTATTAGCTCCTCCTCCCTCTACCTCTTCAAACTAGTCTTATACTGTTTTTTCCCTCTCTGCCTCCCTTTTCTTTTCCTCTTCCCTCCTCTCCTCTCCTTCCCTCCTCTTGCCTCCCTCTGTTCCTGCCTCCTTCTCTTCCTCCTTCTTCCCTTCATCCTTCCTTTATCATCCCTCCATGCCTCCTCCCTCCTTTCTTCATCCATCTTCCCTTCCTGCCTCCCATCCTCCATTTCCCTCTCCTCTCAACTTCATTTTCTACCCTTACTCCATCCCTTGTTTCTAATTTACTCCCTCCTCCCTCCCTCCTCCCCTCCCTCCTCCCCTCCCTCCTCCCCCCCTCCTTCCTCCCCTCCCTCCTCCCCTCCCTCCTTACCTCCCTCCTCCCTTTATTCTCTGTCCTCCCTCTTCATCCCTCCTCCCCTCCCTCCTCCCCTCCCTCCTCCCCTCCCTCCTCTCCTCCCTCCTTTTTTTTTTTTTTTTTTTTTTGGTTTTTCAAGACAGGGTTTCTCTGTGTAGCCCTGGCTGTCCTGGAACTCACTTTGTAGACCAGGCTGGCCTCGAACTCAGAAATCCTCCTGCCTCTGCCTCCCAAGTGCTGGGATTAAAGGCGTGCGCCACCACCGCCCAACTTCCTCCCTCCTTCTTTTCTTCCTCCCTCCCTCCTCCCCTCCCTCCTCCCCTCCCTCCTTCCCTCCCTCCTCCCCTCCCTCCTCCCCTCCCTCCTCCCTTTATTCTCTGTTCTCCCTCTCTTCATCCCTCCTCCCCTCCCTCCTCCCCTCCCTCCTTCCCTCCCTCCTTCCCCCCCTCCTCCCCTTCCTCCTCCCTTTATTCTCTGTTCTCCCTCTCTTCATCCCTCCTCCCCTCCCTCCTCCCCTCCCTCCTCCCCTCCCTCCTTCTCTCCCTCCTCCCCTTCCTCCTCCCTTTATTCTCTGTTCTCCCTCTCTTCATCCCTCCTCCCCTCCCTCCTCCCCTCCCTCTTCCCCTCCCTCCTCCCCTCCCTCCTTCCCTCCCTCCTCCCCTTCCTCCTCCCTTTATTCTCTGTCCTCCCTCTCTTCATCTCTCCTCCACTCCTCCCTCCCCTCCCTCTTCCCCTCCCTCCTCTCCTCCCTCCTCCCCTCCCTCCTTCTTTTCTTCCTCCCTCCCTTTATTCTCCATCCTCCCTCCCCTCACTCCTCTTTCATCCTCCCCTCGCTCCTCCCTCTCTCCACCCTTTCTCCTTCCCCTCCCTTGTCTCCTCCCTCCTTCCCTACCTCCTCCCTCCCTTTATTCTCCATCCTCCCTCCCTCCTCCCTCTCTTCACCTTTCCTCCCTCCCCTCACTCCTCTTTCATCCTCCCCTCACTCCTCCCTCTCCACCCTTTCTCCTTCCCCTCCCTCATCTCCTCCCTCCTCCCCTACTTCCTCCCTCCCTTTATTCTTCATCCTCCCTCTCTCCTCCCTCTCTTCACACCTCTTCCCTTTCCTCCCTCCCCATTTACCTTTCCTTCTTCCATCCTCCTCTGCTCCCACCTCCCTCACTGTTCTCCATCCTCCCTCCCTTCCTCTTTGTCCCTGTTCAACCCTTCTCTATCCCCTCTCCTCCCTCCCTCTCTCTTCATCCCTCTTTTATTCCTCCCCCTTTGTTCTCTCTCCTCTCTTCTCCCTCCACCATCCTCCCTCTACTCCCCTCTTCCATTTGCCTTCTCCCTAACCTCCCCCTCCCTATCTGCCCTTTTCTTGCTTCCCTCCTTCGGTTTCCCCCAACTACGATTCTCCCCTTCTCTCTCTCTTCCTTTTCTCCCTCTTTTCTCCCCCCCTCTTTCCCTAATTTCTTCCTCCTTTCTTCTCTCCCCCCCCATATTTCCTTCTTTCCTCTTCTACCCTCTGTTCTGTTGGCATCACTTTTTTTTTAAAATTATCTAGTGACTATCTTCTTACACAATATGTATCTTGACCACTTTCTAAGGTGTTTGGGAATGTTTCCAATTAAGAACTCTGCAAAACTTACTACCCCCTCAGATGAGAGACCCTCTTTTTTGAATAGCTAGTGACCAAGTAGTAGCTTCGAAAGAAAGTCAGAAGCTACAAGATCCCTTCTGAGAGTTGGATCTTAAAAACCCATAAAAAGTAAGATGTTTAAACTCATTACCTTGATGATGGAGTTGTTTTGTACCTTTGACTGAATGTGTGCCACCCAGAAGGGAGATGTGTCCCTTTAGATGGAAGGGGGCAGGTGCCAAGTTCTTAGGCACCTGCAGCTGGCTGCCACCCCGGTCAGCTGTTAGACCAGACTGATGGGCCAAGCTGTTTCCTGCTGGTTCTGACCCTGGGGTATGACAAGTATCTTTGTTGAGTCACAATACCCAGTGCTGTAGCAACCTGAGCAAAGGCATGGCACACTTGGAAAACTCAGTAACCTTTTCATATCCAAAGTATGCCAGGCTGCCTACTGTATGACAATTTTTTACTATGTTTCAGTGGGTACATATATTTCACAACATTTTCCACAGTTCACAACCTCCCGATAGCAAGCATCTCATTCCTTTCCCTCCTAGAATTTGAGAATAATCTAATGACATTCACTAGCAGTTTGGTGGGGGGATTGTAGTTTTCACATACAGAATTGCTCCCAGTCTTTGCAAGTGAAAACATTTTCCCACTTTTGTTTACTTCTCTTTGAATTTCCCACTACAGCACCAGAGTTATGTGGCAAGAGATGTTTAGATTTATGCTGAAAGAAAGAAACATTGACCAAAGTCATTCTTAGTTATCCCAGATAAAATGGAAATAAAAAACTAGAGGCTGCCTTAGCCACTAATAAGATACCTCCCATACTATCAAAAAAAAAGTCAGAAGATGTCTCTACCTTTATAGTACCACAGTAGGCAATCATTTGAGACGTTTAGATGTTTTTTGGGGGAGAATTTGGATGCTGCGATGACTCTTTCAGTTTGCCTCAAGATATTGGGTCTTTCCTCAACCCTCCATACTCTCCTAAAGCCTACTTGCCAGCTGGTACTAGAACTTAAAATTCAAGACATCACTGTTTCTATAGAGAACGATGACAGCACAAAATGATGGGCCTTAGCCTTAGGATTCTAGGTGATCTACATGGTTAAGCCATGAAAAAGACTTAAGCCCCCCACTTACTGTTTCCCATTTTGGCCAGTGATCATTGTTGGCTGCATTATGTTTTAGAGAATTATCTATATCCATTGAGATGCTTCCTGTTTAAACAAGTTTAAAAATATTAGCACACACCAAAGGAGGGCCTTCTGTGCCCAAATTATACTTGATTTTACTTTGTCCTTTCTCTGTGTCCCTTCTTTCACCATTTGAATGTGAATAAACTTAGCCAAACCCAGAATCATTTGAGATGTTCCCGTAGATAACACAGTTTCAGGTTGTGGTCATATCTTCACTTTCTTCTTGTTGAATGAGTTTTCCTGAAAAGAAGCAAACAAATTTCTATTCACCCAAGATAGGGCACCTATGATAGAGTTTAAAATATGATTTTTACGAAAGTCTAGTTTAGTGAACCAATGAGTTTATTGGGGTTATCTATAGGAACACATGAAGGGACTCTGGCCAGCCTGAGTGTGGCTGGCATGGTTCTAGCAGGCCTTGCCCTTCTCCTTGATTCCTTCTGCCTTGGTAAAACCTGTTAGATTACATTCCTAAAGCTACAACTCCAAATAAACAAAGAGTTTATTTGGCCATGTCCTCCTCCTGAGACTGACTACTAAAGTCCAGCCACCAAAGTATTGAAATCCAGCAATCAAAAGCCCCCTCTTGGCTCACCTAATTAACATGCCCAATTAAAATTACACACCTCATCCTAACATGGCTTTCCCCTTGTACCTTTATAAACTGCCATTTTCCTATGTGCCGGTGTCTGTTTCCTCTATATTCAGAGGTAGTCCTTTGCCCCCTCCCAGGACAAATATCCCTCCTCCCTCTCCCTTGTTCCCTTTTCCTTCTCCCTCATCCTCTACCTCCTGTCTTATTCCCTGTCCTTTGTCTCTCTTAGGCCAATAAATATCCTTTGTGCTGAGAACTTGGTCATGTGGGTCTTGGGGCTATACTTTTCCTAACAACAGAGACAGAGTTTTCTTACAGGACCATAGATGACTCTTTTTTTTTTTTAAAGATTTATTTTATTTATTATAGCTGTCTTCAAACACCCCAGAAGAGGGTGTCAGATCTCATTACAGATGGTTGTGAGCCACCATGTGGTTGCTGGGATTTGAACTCAGGACCTCTGGAAGAGCAGTCGGTGCTCTTAACCACTGAGCCATCTCTCAAGCCCCATAGATGACTCTTAATGGTAGTTGTACCACAAGAAAGCTTACCCCATCATGGGTTATGACTAACGGCTGCTGTGTTCCTGGAACATCCTGAACAATTTGGGGACGTGTTGGCCACTTGAAGAGTATCCTGTCCTCAGCAATTGTGTCCTTTTTATTCAGTCTTGGTGGGGGTGTCTTTAGAAATTTTGTAACTTTCATAGCATTTCCAGAGGCTTTTAAGTTGTATTAGCATCTTGAGTCATATGAACTCCTCTCCTTCTCCAGGAGTGAAAGTTTCAATGTGGAGAAAGAGAGATATACTATAGTAATTCCTTCCTCTGACT